>OZ022261.1:11793447-12003116 GCA_963978905.1 Trichostrongylus colubriformis
TGAGAAGATTGTAGGTACCAACTCCCAACTCTTGCTTTTTCAATGCTAGTTTCGCCACACATCACATCTTCTGGCGTAGTTGTTTTCAGAAAACATATATTACCACTTCTCAATTTCTCCTTACTTCTAACAGTGCCTTTGAAGGCCGTTAAGTTGTATAGTGGGACGTGGGTTATGGTCACATGGTAGTGGTGTAAGACAACTCACGAAATTTTCAAGTTTTTCTATAAGCCACCTAGTTGCTGTTGAAGTATTCCTTCTGTTGGAAAATTTAGATTGTTGAAATTTGAGATTGTATGTAATATTTAAGAATACAATATCTATAATCTAGTGCCTAAGAATTCAATTTCTGAAGTAATTTAAAACCGTTATTCGGTCGAAGAACGTCGAAACTCCTACGGCATAATTTTATGAGGATAGCTGTATCCGAATGAAAGACAATCGTTCTAGTCAGTACTACCGGAGATGAAACTCACTAACTTCCGAACGAATTGGAATGACGGTCGAGCACTGAGTGCACTGTTGGAATACTGCCAGTCGGGTTTGTGTCCTGAGTGGAAAGGATTAGATCCCGAAAAGAGGGTGAGTGTCTCAGTGATGAAAGACATTTTTTGCTTTCTCTGATACATTTCCCCTTCAAAGTCGCTCTTATTTTAGGCTGGCAAATTGTGAACGTGCTTTGAAACTGGCCAGTGAATACCTGAATATTCCACCAATTATATCTGCAGCCCACTTGAATAGTCCCCATTTGGACGAGTTATCGTGTATCACATATTTGTCATATTTTATAATGAGAGGAGCATGTGGCTATCAAGCAACACTACGACGCGTTCAAATGGTGAGCTCATCTTATGTATAGTGATGGAATCTCAAATACCTCATGGTTTTTACGAATTTGGATTTGATCTGAACTTGTAGGAGGGGCAGTAGGGCACAGATCAATTCTCCACTGGTGCTTTTACTTGCCCCAGAAACCTTGCCATAGACGTATGTTTGCTGGATAGTCCACTCGTGTACGCGATTCCACTCTAATCACAGTGTGAAGTATTCTGCATAGGTTAAAGGCACCGGAAGTTGGCAATTTTGGCCTACGGCAAGAGGTACCGTAAGGCTTGCAGTTTGTTAGGTTGCAGACATTACACACAGAACACCTTACTAAGGCGTCGAGTGTGAATTCAATGGATTTGTTCCACCATGACACCTTCTTTTCTTATCCTTTCGTTTATTCTCCCATTCATTGTTTCACTTAATTGCTGCTAGTCATTGTTTCACTTAATTAACACCATCGGAAATGAATGAAATGCACCCTACGAAACAACAAATGTCATCTTGTACAGCGAATAACTCGGAAAGGTGATGTTGCAGTTCCAAGTGATGTGCGGGAAGTGCGATTACGGACCACAACGTTGCGCTTTCGAATTCGGGTTTCTCTATCAATTTCCGCCTTTACCCTCAAATATTCGTTTCAAAACGATCATTTTCTGCCATCTCTCTATTTTTCCCGACATCTCCGGGTTCCTCTGAAGATTTAGCGCGTTTGCTGTGTTGTCTGACGCACTATGTGCTGTGTAGCTATTGCCAACCTAGTTCTCGTAAAGACCGCACCTTTCTTAGCCTTCACAAAGCCTTCACAGGGATGCTCCGTTAAGGACTGGCCTCAGATGGTACTCGAACCCGTACTGAGTTCTCTGTGCACCGTGCCTTGCCATTGCTTCACCAGACACCACGCGAGTCCTCTGGATCGGCCAATGGCAAACCCATCAAGGATCGGTGAGGCGGGTGGGAGGGGGTAGGTCGTCGAGTTGGAGCTGAGGATGGAGTAGACGCATTTTTCATGAAACTTTGAGGGGGTTCGCGTGGTGTCTGGTGAAGCAATGGCTAGGCACGGTGCACACAGAACTCAGTACGGGTTCGAGTACCATCTGAGGCCAGTCCATAACGGAGCATCCCTGTGACCCTTTCGGACCCTTTTTTGGAGTGGGGGGAAGGGTACTTGCGAGAAGTTTCCTCGACGCTTGGCTTGACCCTGGCCACTCGTCGTATCGCTGAACTACGCACATCTCTTGCATCGAACATGTCATTCTATCTTCCGCATACCCAAATCACATTGAGCGTTTAAAGTATAGTATGCCATGGAAGACCGTGGATCGCTGGAAAAGTGCACTCAACCACCAACAAAGGAGTATAAATCGGATCAAAAACTCAAGTGTCCAGTGATACTCTTGTGCTCAGCCTAGGTTCAGGCTGGTGTCTAGGAATCCCAAAGAGTGAATCGTATTTTGACCGAAAAGTGGGGGCGGGGGGGGGGGGTATCGTAGATTGGAATCAAATTTTAATCGAGCTCAAATAAGCTACCTAACACCTATGAGTATCAACGTTCCAAGATCAACCCGTAAGGCGTAACGGATTCCAACGGATTCCGTGATTCTTGTACTTGTTCTTATTAAACCCCATTTTCGGATCCAGTTAGGCCAAAACATGAGTGTGAGACAAAACGCTGCCATTTTTCATTGCCATTTTTGAATTACATGAGATACTTGGGGCTGGATTAATTCTGAACGATGTATTGAAACCCATTGCCCTTATGGAAAAAATGAAGCTGTAGGTCAGCCCATGTTGAGCAGAAAATCTTGCTGTGATTCTTATAAAGCTCTCAAGGTTAGGTGAGATAGCTAATGGAAACCCCCACTCCCAGGGAGATTGATATAATATTTAAAGGAATCGTCCACGGAAAATGAGTTTTTGTGTCACCCATATATTTATGTTGTACTTGCCTAATGTTGGCCTCATGCAAAATTTCACGCGAAAAAATGTGAATCTGGCTGAGATACAGCACCACAAGTGCGGTCCCAGTAGGCGGGGCCTCCGTGTAAAAGCCTCGTCCCGTCTTCCGCCGCCGTTGGGAACGGAGAGTAGGACTGTTTACGTAACCTTCTGTTCCTACAATGCGGCTCCGACCACGGCGGACGCGGTACGAAGTTTTTACACGGAGGCCCCGCCCACTGGGACCGCACTTTGTGGTGCTGTATCTCAGCCAGATTCACATTTTTTCGCGTGAAATTACGCATAAGGCCAACATTAGGCAAATACAACATAAATACATGAGTAACACAAAAACTCATTTTCCGTGGACGATTCCTTTAAGACAATGCCTACAGTCACTAACCTCTGCCGCTTGTCAACCTTGGCCCTTCATTTGATGATTGTTAGGATTCGAACCCCGATTCCCCGTCACCCTCCAGTCATCGGTTCAGGATTGCAACCCCAAATACCTGCTTCGGCGCCCTCGCGAGGAATCAAGTGCGGCTGAACTCTCAGGTTATCTTCAGAATGATGGAGAAATTGCCTCTTACTGGTAACATTTAGCTTCTTCCGGACAGCATAATTGATGGTTTTGAAACGTCATGGAGTGATGGGTACCTATTTGCGCTCCTTGTTGAAGCTGTCGGAGGACCGGTTCGTTTGCTAACTATGGTGTAACTCTAGTTCTACGTATCATTGCTGCCCATAGTCAACTTCGGAGTCTTTAAAATCGCCCACTTCTCGCTCATTTAGATCATAGACGTGGAACAGTTGCGATTCGACACATTTGAGGACTGCGTTGAAAACGTCAATTTGGGTGCGCTCTTCATTTTTTGTTCCCATTTCAGTTCTCCATTTTATTCTGCATGGGAAAAAATTATAATATTTTTCAATTGGAAGTTTCTTCGCAAAAATGAGACTTCGAAAGCTTTATAATTGCTATGTGTAGCGGGTATCTTCTGCAGGGCTCAAATAAAAAGTATTAATTTATAGCTATCGAAGCTGCGGCGGAAATAGGCGTTGGCTCGCTGGTTGGAGCTGAAGATATTGCTGATCCACAAGGAGAACACTTGGGTAAGCTTTTGAACTATTTGAAACCATTCCTTTTCCTTCTTCAGCTTGACTCATGTGATTTCGATACCAATCATGCTAATAATAAGTATTCTAACTTCTGATATAATGATGGTGGGCGTGCCGAGCGCATTGCAAGGTGATGGGCGGAGTCACAGCCGCCATTAAAGATACCGGGAGGAGAGCAATTTCGGTTTACGGTATGGGAGAACGGTGATTTGCAGTTGTCGTTATGTACACACGACACCTTGCCAAGACGTCGAAAGTGAATTCATTAGATCAATCGAATCACAGCTTTTTTCTCACGCTTTCGCTTATTCTTCATTCAATAGTTTTACTGTTTGTTGCTATGTGTGGTTTCACTTATCACGAATGGATGAAATACGCTCTACGAGGCAACAAATGACATCTCTACAGCGGACAACTCGGAAAATCAGTGTGTTGATGCGAATGTGATGCGAATACACACCACAGCGCCGCGCTTTTGAATCCGAGGTTTTCCACCGATAATCACATCTAACTTCGAGTGTTCGTTACAAAATGATCCTTTCTTTGCATCTTCCAATTTCTTCGGACCCCTTCCGGTTCCTTTAAATGGGATTGTACAACGTACAAAGCTGCAGCACCCTCAGTGCACCTATTTAGTTGCTTGATCACTTTTTTCCGCATTTCATTGCTAGAGACTTTTTGGATTTAACATCATTATCAGTTTCTGGACATCTTCAAAATTTCAGGTATCATGGCTTTGGCTGCTGCTCTATGCGCTGTTGGACCTCAGCTCACTTTCCCTACTACACAGTGTTTCACCAATCAACAGGTAATTTTCTTTAATCGATTCATAACTATGCTCACTGCTCATGCTTCTTCCATATTGCGATGAGTATAATGTAGTTCAAAAAAGGGAACAAGTCAGTCAGCAGGCTCAAACAGCTTTGTAAATCTCGTTCTTCCTCACCAGAATATCCCCTATTAATTTCCTCTTTCCGACGATTTCAACGGTCTTCCTATTCAAAATCTCTTCTCTTAAACCGTACTACTGGAGCGGAGATTGTGAAGGGATAGATTGTGCGCACTATGTTCATGGTGAGGGGATTGAATCCCTCACTATGAGATGACTCTTCTGAGAGGCTAAAAGCACTGGCTTGTACATGTACACGCCCTACACAGTCATTGCATACGCCAAAACGCATTCACCTGCCACCACGATCGGGTATGGCCTTATGTCGAATTTAGGCTCTGCGGTGTCGCACTCCTGGCGCTACCAGCACGACTTGCCGCAGTCGGTTGGAATTTCAGGACGCAAGGGGCCAAGCATGGAGGTCCTTTGGAAAGTAGCTGTTTATCTCATCATTATATGGAAACAATAACTTTTGTACTCTGGCAAGATGAAATAGTAACATAAAAAGTAAAAGAAGCAATAACATTACATGATAACACTCTAATCAAGGAACAATCAATTCGGGCGTAAAGCTTTGGAGGGAGTGTACGCAAAATACGCAATCGACACGCGAAGAAGTCAGCCGCGCCGCTCGAAAATTCGACATGAGGCTACACGCCCCACGATTCTGAATGGTACTAGGATGCGCGGCGAATGAGATTGAGATGGGATTGATTGACGTCAAAAACTTTATCATTCATCCTTCACTAGTCGGATTGACTGCTTACGTGGCGAGCCGATTCTCGTGCGCATTGAAAGGAATCCCCGCTCGCTGATGGGATCTTTTTTAACTGCTCCAATGATCACCCAGTCACCTGTCAACCCGTCGGCAAAGCCGGCTCAATCCTACTATCACTTGTTCTTATTAGTAGGGATGCTTCACAGTTGCTGTCTGTATTTGTAGAATCGCGAAACCGACCTTATTCCAACATTTCCCCACCTCTGAACCGTTTTGAAACTGAATTAGAATATTTTTAGCGAAGTATCAAATTTTTAAGCGCAGCCCCCGTCCACTGTGGGCGGGAGTAGTATGTGCGCCATCTTGGCTGATATACCACCCATCTCTCCTGAAACGCAGCTTTTATGCAATGCTGGAAACGAACTGCACATTTTCGTTTGAGCCTCTCCTTTATTAAATGCGCTCTGCCCACCGCACTTAAGCTTCTTAGAATCGTGGAACTGACCTTGTCCCAACCTTTCCTCACGTCTGGTCCTTTCTAAACGCTCCTTTCCAGGGGTGCAATACGAATGAGCAAATTCCGTCGCGCGGGGAATCTCATTCTCCATAATCTTAGCAATGAAGTCTTTTTAGTTGCAGAGTTGACACCCGCTGCAAGCTCGTGTCGCGAGGCCAGGCGTAACTCAGGGATCGTCTCTATTCCTCAAATGCTCGCGAAAAGACTGGGTGGAGTGCACGCGCCGCCACACCACGTTAGCAGATTAGGGTTATAAGGACGGCGTAACCACCTCTTTATCCTTCCCTTTTTCGTTTATTGTTTTCGCATTTTTCGTGACAGCCCTCCGTCATTCCCTAATGACTTCAACAGTCAGTTTTCCGTTACTCCAACCCTACTCAGCGCCATTTTAGCTTTGTATGCCCCATATTGGGGATATCAGTTGCTGGAACTTCTATTTACCTCAGTTCTCCAATTTATTTAGGCCGGGGTGGTGTAGTGACAGATGATGGCTCGTGCAGATCGAGTGTAAGCAAGGACATTCAAACTGGGTCACCGCGCTCACGCTAAATGCCTTAATGCGTCCCACAGGTGCCTTGCCGCTGTGAATCAGCCGCACGCGAAGAGGCGTGGCCGCCGCCAGCGCCGGCGGCCCGGCTCAGTTTGAGTGTCTTGGCCTACACCCGTGGGATCGGATCTCTGGCCAAGCAATTTTCCATTCTGATGGAACCGGAGGATTGCACCATGCTGCCTTAGGAGGTATTCATGGTCCTTAACATGGACGACCCAGTCTGGTCTCTGTATGGCTTACGTAAAGTCTCAGCGGAGTAGAACCCTTGGCACGTTCCCAAAAAGAGTTGATGAACACCGAAGGCTTTTCATGGTTGTGTGTTGTTTGCAATAAAGAGACTGATTGTTATCGCAAGGTAAATTCAAATGCAGCAGGCTTGGTTACATGGGGAGACTAATTTGAAGTGAGCATTAAAAAGTGGAAAGGGTCTTGTCACATCGAATTTCTTGTGCCCATGCTGCGGCATCTATCGGAGCAGATGCGCTTTCGTGTTTTTACAAATCTGCATGAAGTGCTGGAGCAGTAAACTGTGAACAGTGAATTCGTTTCACAAACGCTCCAAGCGGTTGTGGTCATTTCAAACGCACATTCCGCATTCGCCGGTAGTGACACGCCCCTAACGTTCTTATACCGTAGACAATCAAGCTCAACTTCTTCTCCTAGCGAGTGCGGCAGGTGCCTCTGATGACTGAACGAACTAAGCTGCTTTGCGCTTATATCCCGTAATGTCTTTCAATTCATTAAAGGTGAACCTCGATCTGGCATTCGCTGACGGCGGTGAGGTGCGAGTTGACGAACTTGGCGTTAGGGGTACGTTTACTTCACTTCAATTTGTTATTTATTACTTATAATTAAAGTCAAATTTGCCTATATGATCTTAACCCTTAGAATGAACTTTTTCCTTTGGAGTGTATGAGTCCAAAGAACCTGTATTCTTCTCCAGAATCGATTCTCCTTTGACATATGACTTACTGCAAAGTTCTTCTTTTGAATGTTATCGTCGTCGATCAATTATTTTGGTTTCACATGTTTTGATGAAGGTGGCCGCTTGATTGCTAGATACCGTTTTGATGACTCAGTCGATCAGGCGATCAGCAGTTGAAAATGCCCACTATACAGCTGCACCGGGCTCATTTTTGTCGGTTTTTCTCAGTTTACTTTTCTTCGTGATTCGATTCGCACTATGCGACTCCGTTATGTCATTCCGTAAACTTCTCAAAACTTATGGGAGCTGGAAAATCGACTTTTTTCTGGGTTTGGAAGTACGATAAATAGTCGTTTTTAGGATTTGTAAAGCTCAACGTTTGGTAGCGATTTTTAACCAAATATTAACCCCGTCTTTGACCGTTCTCATGATAATAAGTGAATTTATCTGGGTGTGGGACACGTTACTTGGGTAATTAAAGGAGTCGTCCGAGGAAATTGTCCTCCTATTACCCATACATTTATGTCGTGTTTGCATATTGAAGGTCCGCGTGCAAAGTTCCACGCGCGAGTACGAGAATCCATCTGAAATAGAGCTCCTGAAAGTAACGGCCGACGGGGTGGTGCGAGTGGGTTTGGACGCTAGAGAGCGGAGGAGCAAAGAGACGACGATCACGTGGTGAGGGATGCGGTGTTACAGGCAAATAAGCATTGGGCGCGAAAATTTGAACTGCGCTCTGCTAAAAAGTTGCTCGACGGTAATTCGAACGAGTTGCTCTTCTTCCAGTTTTTCGATTTCTGCATTGAGACAAAGAAAATTTCTCAGTTCTTTTCGAGTTTACGTTCATGTACCGCATCTAGTGGAGTGATTTAGTAGGAATAAAAAATCATAGAATTTCCGTGGACAATTCCTTCACGCCTAACAATTGAAGGTGGAGGTGATGTGTGACAAGCAACCCTGCTCTCGCGGTCGTGGTTCGGGGATCAATGAGCGCTAGCGGAATTTGAGAGATCGACCCGGTCAAGGAGAATAAAAAGACTGACTTGTACATCGGCTGCGCTCCACAAGTTATTGCATGGGCCAAGTCGCATTCGAATGTCTTTATGGCTGTGAATTGAAGCGGAATACGTGGCGCATCCGAAATTTCTCACTGGAGTCCATGGCATAGTGTAAAAAAATTTTCCGGGCATAGCTTTATTGCTGAATATTGAGTAGCTTGGTCCAAGGGTCTCTTACAAGGCGGGTGCAACAGCTAGGACAACGTACGGGGGCTCCCTTTTGCTAGCGAGCTTCAGTGCTGCACTAATGTCTCAGAATTAATTGGGTCGCCTTGCAATTTGCAACGAAGACCCATGTCTTTCACACTAAGCATTGTATCGATTGCTCTGAAACGGACCGACAGACAGGACCACATGATAGGGTCCGAATCTTCTGCTGATGTCGACGCACTTTCAAAGAAAATCTGGTGTTTTCTGTCGTTTTCCTCCACTTAAATTAATTGAAACCATTTTTTATATTGTTTTTTGTATTGGTATTACATGTCAAAAAAACCTTTGCATGGGTCGAGATTGGAAGAGTCACTGAAGTACCTGTGTGATTGTGTTCAGAATGTGTTGGTCGTGTTCAGCTCTGACCTTTTGAACTGGTTCTGGTGAAAGCGGGCAGGGTCCAGGCCCGACCCGGTGCAAAGACGTCTTATGAATCACAGTTCCGCAATAAGTATGCGCATTGAAATTGGTGGAAATGATTCACGTCTACTTTTTGTAGACGCGCAGGGTGGCTTTGCATCCCATGGCTGAACCTTTGTTGAGCTTGGGAACCGTTTAGGATAGATCATTTACTGGATGCTATCTCACCAAAATACTTGACGCCTTCTCTACAAAAGAATTTCGAGCGACGAGGATACTACAAGTCCACATATCCCCTTTTCCGAGATGTCCTTCAGCCTGATGGCTCATGAGTTTGAATACCTTCTGTCTGAAGCAACTTTTGGCCATGCTTTTGCACGTGTATCTGTGAGAGCATTTTTTTTTGAAAAGCGGGGGGGGGGGGGGGACACAGAGAAAATGGCGAGTCTCTGAGAGGTTTCAAGGCGAAGTTTGTGTCCAAGAGTGCGCCTTGAAGTTTTTATCGCGGCCCCTTGGCTACATTTCGGTTGTATGGTTTCCGACGACCGAGTAGCTGTGGAGGGAGGGGCAGTACTCACTATTGGCTGACTTCGACGCCCTCGTATCTGTGGGACTCCCTTCAAGAACAGAGAGCGTGAAAGCATGTCCTCGATAAGGATCTGTGGTAAAGCGAGGGCTGTACTTTTCGGATTTGGCTGTTTTATTCTGTCCTTCCTCTCTGTTGTACTACTTAGCGTCTCTGCCTTCATTATACGAAATAAAAATTTCCGTAATTGTTATCTTAAACCATGGTAATTTAGTCGGTAATGAATGGTCCGTGATGACTGGTATGTGTTTTGTGTGATAGCAGTATGGGACAGCATGGCGCGGTTGCAGTACCACTCGGTTCTCATTGACTCAGCAGCGTCGGCGACACCACCTGGACGTGGCTTCTTTTGTAAGACGTGCTGAAATAAAATCCTCGTTCAGTAACGATC
Organism: Trichostrongylus colubriformis; assembly: GCA_963978905.1. NCBI lineage: Eukaryota > Metazoa > Nematoda > Chromadorea > Rhabditida > Trichostrongylidae > Trichostrongylus > Trichostrongylus colubriformis. Next base: position 11,803,534 of record OZ022261.1, read on the forward strand.
AGGATCGCTATTTCTACCGTCCACCACGTCTACATACATTGCTATATTTCAAAATCCCATTCAAGCGAAAAGTGTGTTAAAACATGTGGGACTCCAAAAGAAAGGATGAGCAGTAGGTCAGCCGCCCACCGCATAGGGAAGGAGAAAGAGAAAATTGGGAAGACATGTTCTCTGAAAGCAAACATTTCAGTTCAGAAGAGGTGATGCTTGGCGAAACTCGCAATGAAAAAACTGCGACTCGCAGTGCACCACAGTGCAGACGGCGAGGGCAGCGAAGCCACCCAGCCATGAACGTTGCCCTGCCCTCCACAGCTACTTGACAGGTTGTGGATGGGGAAAAGGAAAATAGGGGCGCTCAACAGTAAGGGCAGAGGAAACCAAAAAAACGGTGAAAAACACGAGAAACAGGAACCCTACAACCGCCCTTTCACTCATTCCCCTCTGCGTCATTGGGCGGGAATAGACTGCAGACGGGCGAGAGGCTAAAACAGCTGGCCGCGAGCGTTGTCCTTGCCTCGTGGGCAACTCGCCAAAATGATGAACTGCAGAGCGACACACCGTGCCGTAGATCGTGACAAGACCCCATGCCGACTTTTTCGATGCGAGTTTCGCCACACATCACCTCTTCTGAATTGGAATGTTTGTTTTCATAGAACATGTCTTCCTGGTTCTCATTTCTCCTCATCCCAGGCGGTCCTTCAGAGAAATGAAGGATATGACAAATTTTGGATGACCTGTGACGGAACTAGTTTTGAAAAACACGCTTAGGATATTTCTCGCACCCTCGTTTGGTTGTGTTTTGCTCGTACGGTTTCCATCCAGCGATTAGCTGTGGAGGGCAGGGCAACGCTCATGATTAGCTGGCTTCGCTGCCCTCACCGTCTGCATTACCTCGTTCAGTGATGCGTAGGTCGCGAATTCACGTCCTCGAGAGGGCTCCGATAGAGACAGAGTCCCATTTCGAGTTTTTGGTCTTTTTATTTTGTTCTTTCTCTACTCCTTCACTACTTCACATATTCTCTGTCACATTCCACCATCCTCTGAGATTACCCGATGCCTTTTGTGTTCTACTCCTTTCTACGTGCTTGTGCACGAGCCATTTGCTCCTACCACACTCTCTTTGAAATCTGACTGTTCTCCAACATTGAAATCTGACTGTTCTCCAACGTTAGATATCGGTCTTGCCAAAGTTCAAGTATGTTTAGTTTGCATCACCCAAATAGTGCACAACAAAGTGTTGGCAAGCAAGCGCAGTGTACAGTGTCGCATTGAAATCAGTATTTTGGAACACTTCTTGGACAGTATCCCTTCGAAACGTAGTTTAGAGCAGTTTTTAACTTGTATTATAACAATGTTGAGAACATACCTCACAAAAATCACCCCTTCGTAACCGTTACGATTGACTGCTGTCCTTTCGATAGAAGTCAGAATAGTTGAACAAAACAATGGAATGCACCATTTATCATCGGCAAAGTGGTAACTATGAGTTGGTGGCAGAAAGACTTGACTTCTAGCGTTCATCACCGCTAAATGTGATTCACACGACTACCATAACAATCGCTGTTCATCGAAAGTGACTGTGTTGTTGTTCGGCAACGATGAGGCAATTATTACCTTACAGATTACGGTCCTTGCTTCTATTGATTGGAAAGTGTAGTCACTGGAGATGCTCTTCCTTCGTGTAGTAGTGAATAGGAAACGAAATGGCGGTCGTTCAAATTCTACTCATAAATCTGTTTCTAAAGCGTCCGTCCCAACTTATTGTTCATTCCAGCCCTTGAAAACAACGATGGCGTTGATCGAAGCGCGCTGGAGTATTAGTAATGGCAGTATCCTTACCATATATGAAGCGCTTCGTCTATCTATACGTCTGTCCCTCCGTCCCTCTGTCCCTCCGTTCCTCCGTCTCAGCGTCGTCTGTCACAAAATTAGGCATCATATGAAAACCGACCTGTGTAGATGGGGACAGGTGTGGGATGGGTAGGGCATGGGACAAGAAGAAAAGAGCAAACATGAACCAAGTGGAACCCCACCCACGGTGGGCAGAGCGTGCACTGGCGTGTTTTGTTTTCTGACCGAAAATTGTTGAATGGGTTCGAATGTGCCTAAAACAATCGGAGAAGATGGATTTGAGTCAGGAATGAGTTTTTAAAAGCCAAGAAAGATGCCTGGGCTCAATGGGCGGAACATTTGCGGTAATGGGCGGAGCTTTAGCATTACATGAAAGACGACCTGTGAAGATGGGGCAGGTGTGGGATGGGTGGGGCATGGAACAAGAGAAAGCAAACGTGGACCCAGTCGAGCCCCACCCGCGGTAGGCGGAGCGTGCACTGGAGTTTTCCGTTAGATTGAAAATTGTTAATTGGGATGGAATGTGCCCCGAACGTGGTGAGAAGATGGATTTAGGTCAGGAATGAGTTTCTGTAAGTCATGAAAGAGGCGTCGGCACAGTGGGCAGGGCGCACCTTGAGTAGACGGTCCTTAAAAGACTCAACTTGGTCATAACGCAGCCTTGAGACCAGGAAGAAATCGGTAGAAATAACCTATGTCCAAGCTATCTTGAGCCCATCCAATATAAGCGGGGAACCGCGATCAGCGTGTTACCTTGTGTGAGTAGAGTCTATAGAAAAAATAATGCTAGTCGACCTACTGACGCCCCATGGTATTACGAGCACAGCACTGTGGGCCGGCCAGCTGGTTTACGATAAGAGCTGAAGTCGAGTCCTTTGCTGCATGCCACTACCTGAGTTTAGGTTTTGCAGAATCGAATAAGTGGCTGCTCGAGATTCTAGGTCGGAAGTCGAAAACTGGAACCGCGTGCGAGTCGCACGAATCTCTTTTCGTTTCACGGGGCTTATTCCTCATTTTGATTCAGTTTCTTATTTATACGCCTGTTTACGTCGCTGCTACATTTTCGGAAGTGATGTGAGATATCTGCTTGCAGCAGTGGAGGGGCGTGGCCTGCGCGGTGGGCGGGATCAATGGTGCCAAGGCAGGCATTGTAGGCCCTTGTATAACTTTGGCTTTTCAAATCCGTTAAGCCCACGTTCATCAACGCCTCTGAATGGAGCCCAGGTGATATACAAATCATCGAGGGGTTTGTTTCGAAACTCAATCTCTGAAAGAGAGAGAATAAACGGAAGATTGCCCAAGGCGGAAGAATTGGGATATGCATAAAGTGGCAGTTATGACTGCTTTTCCGAAGCGTACATGATCCACATCCGGCATGACTCGTAAAGGAATTTGATCAGATCTGATCATTAAGTCTCATGTGTCGTTCGACTTGGAAATAAACCTACCTAGTTTCGGCAGAGCCAGAACTGCTACCGTTATGAGCGGAGTACTGGAGTAGAGTAATAACCACTGACACCCTGTATGTGAAGAGTGAGTAACATTCATAGAAAAATGAGATCTGAGAGGACTGGCGAAGCCGGACCCCTGAAAAGGAGGAGCGCCCTACGGCAGCTTAGCGATCTGACTGGTACGCATACGATAATATTAGCACGAGATGCTCAGTGATGTGGTTTAAAATATAATTTTGTTGAATTCACACTTATCCGCACATCCATTGATGCCACATTAGTCACAGAAATCAGAGAATATACCCCTTTGTAAGGCCCGCCATCCGCTTCCGGCCCTCTACTCCATGATATGATAGCTAACTAAGCTGGCAATGACTTGCTAGAAAGCTTGGAACAGTTTTGATTCACTCAGCTACCCACCCTGTGGTCGGTCTAGTCCAGACGGTACTGTTCCTCCGACAACTAAACATACCTGCATACCATTTCACGGTGCCGAGACCCAGTGCTACGTCAGCACCCCCCCCCCAGAATGACGACGGGAGTACAATACGGGTGTTTATATAAGTAGGAGAACGATAACATAGGCTTACAGTGATACTCCAACATGCATCAGTTTCTTCCTACTTAGAGCGATTGCTTTGCTTCATCTTTTCCTGATCACAATCACTCACTTGCGGACGGACAGACATAGCGACAAACCGACCGAAAACCCACAGACAAACCCCCTTTTCATTTGATTTCTTTACAGTGCAAGATGTTATTTTCCTAAATGTTAAATTACTACATAGTGCTTCTGAATATAGAAGAACGCAGATCAAAGAAGTATCAAAGCGAACTAAAAGACCAGCAGACCATCCACGAATGCGCCGTGCATTCGAACTCCAGTCTGATTTTTTTTAGCCGCTAAGCTTACAGATGGCGGATAAGGCGACTTGCTTTATTGGACCAGTGTCCTTATATCTCACTTTCATTCTCCTTTCGATGCACTTCAATTCTGATGAGCCTTTCAAGCTCTCTCTTGCGGTTATAACTGAAGCACAGTATACCTGAATAGATCCCTGTGAACGAGAGCATTTCTGATGTCATGGTTTATTACCTGAACACTAAAGGACGTAAGGGGAGAATGAAGCAGTTTTGGATAAGTTCGCAATATTACAGGAGTTACCGAACAGAAAAAGCAGACAGTCGTGGATAGTGAGGAGACACGTCATGTCCAGGTGTCGAGAAAAATAGCCGCTTCATTACGACCTCCACCTTTTACGGGGACCAAATACAACCCTTCCCCCTTTTTTACCTCTATAACACAAGTAACTGTTGTCAAATTGTAGTATAGTTACAACGTGTTCTACTGATAAATATTCTTAACTGAAGCGAAAAAGGTATCTATTCTGCACGGATTCACTGTAAATACACTTGCTTCTCACACGCTATTAGGAGTTTAGATTCTAGTGCTTATCAGGGACCTCTGCAGGTACGACCCCATGTCGAGGAATAGTCGGCTTCCGTTGTATCATGTCAGGACAATCGCTTGGTCGCCGCACCAATGGGCGTGTTCACGACTGCGCTTCTCGTAGATATGAGTTCCCCCTTCCCTTCCTTAAAAGAGGGCAGAAACAGTACCTATGATGCAGGGGATCTGGCTCAGGCCTCCGTCGAAGGATCCTCGGGGCGTATTTGAGCTTGAAGGCTACAAGTCGTATTCAGAATTGAAAAGGAATCGTATTTTTAAAATTTTCCTTGGCAAGTGATCGACACCCACGCACTCCTGTGAAGATCCTACGACTGTTGAGGAAATTTCGGGCGTCAATCGATAATCACTTTTTGTGCTGAGTAGCACTGGTATGGTTATCGATTGATGACCTCACCTTTTTAGGGAAACGACTCGAGTATAAACACAGACAGCCCTGCGGCGGTAGTTTCTGAGGCGTCGACCCGAAAGGAAGTCGTTAGAGAGGAGAAAAGGAAAGGGAGACGTTTTTCTCATGAAATTTCCTAGGGTGCCGCTAGGGACCCCTTTCTTGAGGGGTGGTCGTATCTTCGATATTTTCTTCGATGCCAGGCTAGACCGTGCAGGGGATCTACTGTTACACACAATTTCGGATGAAGTACACCGTCTACAATACCCGGCAACAGTTTGCCACGCGTTACTCCGCCAGCATTAAGCGCGGCATTTTGAAAGATACTTTTGATACATTCCCATCCATTCCACGTTTCCATTCTGAGCACGGGAGCACATTCGTGACGCATTCTATCGCACTGATTCTTTAGGCTTACTGTAGTTTTACTTATCACAAAAATTCCTTGATAATCTGTCCTTTCTCTTAGCAGCGTTTTGCCTAGTGAGCTCAAGATCGTCAAAAATTCAAACAAACAGCTTCATACAGACTAATCATTAGTCTAAGTGACACAAATGCATATGCACATATACTTTTTTGCATCCGAAAGGAATCATTCAATTTCGAAGTCAAGAAAATCAATAATGACGAGAAAAACAGATGCAGTAATAAAATGCAGTCATTGAAATGTTATTCTTCTGTCGCATTAGAACAACGCACATTCGAGACAGACTCGAATCAATACCTTTTATCATCAAACATCTTGCAAAATTTCTATTCACTTCAAACAGTGCACTACTGATACATCATCAATCATTTCAGTAATTGGTCCTTCGGGCCAACCCATTTCGGTAGATTCGGTGAAGCTCCGCAAAAGTCGTACTTCATCTGGAGCTGTGCTATCGATAATACCAAAGCTTCCCGGATTTCATCAGGTTTGTAATGATTAGAACTTTTGAAAGATGTTTCTTTTTTTTCTAACTGAATTACTTCTAAATGTATAGATTGCTTTGCGGGTTGGCCAAACACTTGACCGCGTTTTATACGTACATTTTGCGATCGGTTTGCAGTCCGCTTGCAGTTCGGCTCAAGAATAGACGCATATCGATCCGCGATTTTACGATTCTGCGGCTCGCAGAATCGCATGTGTTGTCACGCACGCTCTCACCTGAGTGTGTTATTTTCTCGATATCTTTAACTCTGGGATCGTGAGTGGCAACAGAGCAGTTCTCTTGAGGAAAATAGCTTGCTAAAGTGGGAGTGCGCAGAAGGACACTTACGACTCTGCGTTGTAGAATCGCAAGGCATAACCACAGCCTAATCAAGTCCTATGGGGGATGTGACTTACCGTCTAGTCACTCTGTGAGTGGCTTTAGCGCCTCAGAGGAAGCTTACACGGAAAAGCGGGTATCTCAATTACCTATATATTCATGTTGCATTTGCATAATGAGAGTCGTATGAGTGAGAATCTGGTTAGGAAACATCTCCTCAAAGTGACGGCCAGGGGGCGGTGCCTCCTAGTAAGTACCCCTCCCCGTCGTCCGCCGCGCTTGTAGACGGAGAACAAGGCTGTTTACGTAATTCTGTGTTCCCACTATGTGTCTGGCCGCCACTTTGAGGAGCTGTATCTTCGCCGGATTCTCACTTTTTCGCGTGAAACTTTGCATGCGACTTTTATTGAGCAAATACAACCTAAATATGTAGGTAGCTGAGAAACTCACTTTTCCGTGCAAATTCCTTTCATGACTAATCATTTGCAGACTTGTCGGTTGCAGTTCTGCCATATGAATTGTGAGTAGCTGTAGGATTCCTGTTTCATAGAAAACGCCTTTCGCTGTGAAGTAATCAGTTCCGAATGTTTTTTGCTGGGAGATCCCCCTGGAGGCGATGAAGAAGATAGAGAGTGCAGAAATGTTGGGGAAGGGCTGAGGCAGGAAGACCATTGTAACACGTTAGCGTATTAAAGAAATCCGGGGGGGGGGGGGGAGGAGGGCGGGGTGAGATAGTTCTGACCCACGGTAAACAATTGTTCTGTATGCCGCAACTGCACACACGACGTCTTGCTAAGACAACGAGTGTGAATCCATTCAATTTATTCATTATGATCATCTTTTCCTTACTTTTTCGCTTATTCTTCCTTTCGTAGTTTCACTTGCTTACTGCTGTTTGATGTTGCACTGTACATCATTATGAATGAGATCAAATCCGCCTTGCGCGGCATCAAATGACAATGGCGTCTGCCTTCTCTGGACGCCGCCGGTAGACAACTCGGCCACTGAAGCGTGCAGCCCAGGGTGAAGCGCGCTAGGATCGCCCCTAAAAGCGCGTTTTCAACGCAAATTTCGCTACATGTCATCTCTTCTTGGTGTTCGTTTACAGAATAATGATTTCAGATTCCCTTCTCTTCTTTGTCTACCTCCCCCCCCTTCTCCCCCAATGCCTTTTAATGTTCATGCGTCTCATAGTGATGCGAGATGCCAGCGTCACGGATCTAAGTAAATGGGAAGAAGGCAAAAGTGATCCAAGGCTTGGCTGTACTGAGAGGGTGGGATTGGGATTGGCCTACTATCGTCAGCTAGGCCGAAGATAGTTGCATCAGTCTGACAATGAAATAAAGCAAAAGTCAGTAACATGGATAAAGGAAAATCTATTCTCCCACTCACCCGTAGGCCACTCAATTCTCTCTCTACCGAGTTTCATACAATTAAGATTGAATTCCCTGAGTCGCCGTAATCTTTCCCTGAGTCGCCTTCATTTGGGACTAGGTCTAAGAAATATACACCCATCTTCATTAGTCCTATGAATGACTTTTGTAAGTGAATTTGTAAATGTCATATTCAAGAACTCATTGTTACCATTCTACATACTCATGATCATGTATGCATGGCACTTTTTCACAGTGAATGTATCACGTCGTTCACGACCCTTTCTGAATTTGAATTTCCATGTGGAAAAAAATTGGTTTTTTTCGTCTCCACGTCACCGTTCTCATTGGCTTCCCTGTCGCTGAATAGAAAATGAATTTAGCCATCATTAAATAGCCATAGATTCCTAATGGAATAGCGATAGAAAGACGGCGTGTTTTGCATTCATGCTGTAAAATCTTTTAGTGATGAAAGATATGTTTTGATACAGTTCATTTTCGACGCCTGATAAAGTGTTTGTTATTTCATCGCCGTGGGTGGCCACGCGATCTTTCCGTTCCGCCTTTCGGCTACGATTTTCTATTGATGAGACGATGTTAGTTGGTAAGGTGAGTGAGGCGGCAGGTGAGATGAGAGAGGGGTCGCTTCCCTAAACGGTCGGTTATCCTCGCATGGTAGCGGGGCGATCGACCCTGCCCGTCCACCGCCTCGTTGTCGTCGTCCGACGCCTCTATTCTAATTTGTACCATTCAGTTGTAGAGTGAGAGGAGATCTCGCCCGCTCGTCCGATGGTCGGTTGGTCGACCTGGGCTGGCTGGCTGGCTGATTGTGCTACGCAACGCACTACGCTGAACTGCGCGCCACACATAGCGCCGGCACATCACCGTCCGAGATGGAGAGACCTTGGCGTATTTATTGCCAACTCGACTCCGCCTACAACGCCACACCTTTTCACGGGCCTTTCAGTCAAGCGCCACTCTCACGTGTTACGCCTTCGGTGCTCAATCAGACGGCTTTCACGCTACCGCTTCTGTTTCAATGACATCACCTAATTAGGCTTACGGCAATTTGCTTCTTGATCACTGCCTTTGGGACGATCCGCTTCACAAAGGCCTGTTTGTCGGCTAGCCTGTATTGAAACCTTGAACTATTCAGTACTATCTACTTGAACTTCAGATCTCTGAGTTCTCATGCGCACTGTTATGGCCGCAACGATAGCCCTTAACCTATCCGTTCCCACCTTGACCTTTCTTCGAATGGAAACTCGGCGGCGCACTGTTCCCATGCATATTTCTGGTACCCAAAACGAGTGTGTGAGCAACTTTTTGATGCTCTGCAAAAATCGATATCATCCTAGTGATGACACGAAATTACCGTTTGACAGTAGTAGTTGTTATGTGGTATGATGAATGTGGATGCTAATATTTACAACAATCCGGATAGGATGGTTGTCGAGTAATATGGCGCTATGGCTGTACAGAATTCGATAGAGATTCGCGTATTACAACGTTAGCCCGACAAAACGTTCTCTGTGGCCTCGTATTTGACGAAATAATGAAAAAACCCCCTTACTGGCGTCTTCCGTTAAAGGATGAAGACAAATGCCTGCCTGCATGCCTTTCGCCGCGCTTTCTTCCGTTCACATCTCACCGTTTATCATTTTCAGCATCACGTGGATAACCTCTGCCATATTCGTTCAATCCCCCCCCCCCTCTCTGCAGTCTCGGTCAGTATGTCAAATGGTGCCAGAAAAGTTCTGTGAACCGAAAAAACACCATCAAAACTAGTCACTAGACTGTTGCCGTAGGTATTCACAATACAACTAGTCATTACTGCGCGTGCGCCACGAGCGCTGACTGTTCGGTACGTATACTGAATAGCACTTACTGCTATTTAGATGTTGTGAGTTAGTGTAGCGATGATTGGCAGGTGTTCACCGCTGGAACGGCTTGTAAACTGCCTGCCTAGTGTCGCAATAGTATCGAAATTGCGTGTGAAAATCGAATATTTGTCTCATTAATTATGCGACCGTTCACTGCTGCATCAAATATTAGACATAACAGGGCACCCTTCTATTTCATATAAAACCATAGGTCATTTTTCTACATTATTTCGTTGGACTTGCTGTTTCATTGGGCTAGTGTCCCCATAGTCGAAATCGGGCATGAAAATCATAAATTCGGCTCGTTAATTAAGCGACCGTTCACTGCTGCATCAACTATGTATTAGGCATAGTAAGCCACCTTTTCATCTTTCATATAAAACCATAAAAGTCGTTTTTCTACATTCTTTCGTTTGTTACTGTATCATTAGGCTAGTGTTCCCATAGTCGAAATCGGGCATGAAAATCGAAAATTTGGCTCATTAATTAAGCGACCGTTTACCTCGACTATCCCGCATAAATAAAGTGACCTACCTCTTCATGACTTGTCTGAATCCATTTTTATGTGTATTTCTGCTGAATTTACTGATTCATTAGGCACCAATGAAGCACCGTTATGCGATCGAAAATTCGATAATAATGAGGTAGTGCGTAAATTTCATTTTTTGAATGCCTGATAATATGAATTTACGTTTTTTTCGAATAATCTGAACGGTCATTCATTCGAATGTTCGATTATTCAGCATCATGCCGTCAGCCGTTGTGCATCTGATGAATTGCTAATTCATATTTGTAGCATATTGTTCGTCTTTGGATGTTTGAACGTCTGCTATGATTTATTGATTTCAAAATTTCAACATTTCCCTTAGATGAAACCTCAAATAGAAATTGAATCGTGATGCCACCGGTATTTACATTTCTCACTGTTTTTCTACATTTTCTGAGCATCATTAGGCCTGTCCCTATGTGTCACTGGCATCAGACTTGAAATCTCCGGGCTTCGCCAACTCCCACGGTTCTGTTGGGTTCATTTGCTGAAAACCTGGAAAACCCGTCTCAATCGGTGTTGATCATGTTTGTGATGGTACCTGAAAAATTGTTTTCAACTCATGTGCCATCTTGCGTTTTCAATTTTTACCTCGGCACATAATCGATTCCACATCGATGTTCTTGAGACGTAGACCAAAATCGCCAGGCATCGAATAGCTACTGATCAATTTTTCATTCTAAATCCTCATCACACTTTTCATGCGCATTTTATCATCTGTTATGTAATGATAGATAAATCCAACGACGCTTATTCGATCTTCAGTCATCAACATTCGCTGAACTATTTGTACAACAGAAACTGGTTTCGCACTTATACTTGTAAATCTATAAATAGCAAGAATTCCTTTGGTTTTTATTATTAGGTAATTTAGAGTAAACTCTTAGGAAAGCACCTTGTTGACTTCAATCGAGTAAAAGTGCCTGTAGTATTACCACTATAATTGTAAATCTATAAATAGCAAGGATTCTTTTAGTTCTTATCACTAGGCAATCCACATTAAATTCTCAGGAAAGCACCTTGTTGACTCCAGTCGAGTCAAAGTAGTCTGCAATATTACTGAATTGTATTTCATCACTTCTACTATACATATACAGTTTCAAGTTATGGGTCATTATCATACGCTATCCATCCATCCTATGTGCTAGTGATCGGATCACCCCACCGACGATAGATACAGGCATAAGGGGAGTCCACACCGGTCCATTTGCTATCTTTTCTCTCGCGGTCCTTCTCTTCATCGTTTCCTCCATTTCTTTGTTACACACATAATTTCTAAATTTTAATCAATTGCTGTCTTCTACCGTGATCAGGCTTTTTTGCTTTTTTGTACAAAAAGTATTGGTTACAATGAAAGTGTAAACTTTTTATCAAAAGAAATAAAAGAATTAGTTATTTCCCTATTCTTCTCATGAAAGTGAGAAACTTCTGCAAATCATTTATGCACTTTGGTCTTAATCGTCCCTGAACCCGTGAACCGGGGCTGACACATGTCTTATGACTTTGCCTCAATAACTAGTTTCATACCGGTTATGAAAGTGTGTATTCCGCCATTCCTTATTTTACGAATCCAGAGAGACATATTACTCGACGTTTTCACTGGAACGAACCAAATTTCAGGTCCGAATCTATTGCCAAGGGGTGGAATTACCATCAAGTCCCATCTCATTACAAGTGTTGTCAGTGGAAGAGTCAAGAGCAGCTTCACGAGCATATTCAAGCTCATCTCGTGATAACGTCGAAGCGTTCAGTGACGACAACGACGGCCATAAGTCTGATTCCGGCAGCTCGGACATTGACATCTCACATAAGTCGTTCGCAAAACGGCGACTTCATATCATCAAGCAGCTCGAGAGTCAGAATAATACTGTGAGTGAAAATTGGGGTGTGTACCCGCATGTCAGGATTTCGCACGACGACGAGCGGCGTGCGACGAAGTGTGTGTGAGCTATGCGCGTCGCGATCGTTAGGTCTTAGAACGATTTAACGGTAACGCTAGGGACGCGATAGGCAGTTGACTTGTAATCGCTTCGGGACCCAACAACATGACGCCTTCAGCTCGTCCTCGTTGCTCTGCTTGCGATATGCCGCGGTGCGAAATTGTGACATAAGGGTACACACCCTGAAAATTACCGTGCTAATTCAAATTCATATTCAACGCTTCCGTCGCGTTTGTGGAAGAAAAGTAAATGAACCAGTGTCCGGAAAAAACCAGCAAATTACAGTTTGAATTAGGCATTCAGTTGATCCGCGAGCTTAGCGCGGGTTGTGATTACTGTATATCTATCTGTGAGAGAACAGTTGTCTATTTTTCCGATGAATAAATGTGTCGTTAAGGCCGGCAAGAATCGCGTGACTGGACAGCAGCTCAGAGATTCGCGGTCAAACGAAGGTAGTGGGGGTGAAAAGGTAAATTAAACGGAAAAGCTTTCCTATTTCGGGTTAAATGGCCATTTTTCAGGCAGCATTACTAGACGCATCAGCGCATGAGAAGATGGCGCTACGATCATCCGACATCGGTCTCGTGTCATTCTCCGGCCTTAGTGAGCCGTGCAGTGTCGGTTCGATTGTAGAAGTTGTGGTAAGTACAATAGTATATGTAATGCGATTACGTTTATGCTTGATTGCAATGCGATATAATCGTAACAGTGATCGGCGGACATCTACCACAATTTGTTCGCACGCATACGAATCTATACGGTCACATCCTTTTGACGGTTAATTTGGCACGCTCAGACACCCCTCCGATATTATGATGGTGTGATACAATTGCCTAACATGACGACCCACGGCGACATGGAGAAAAGCAAAAATAGTTATGTGATTGTTTTTGCACCCCATGGATGATGGTATTTGAAGGAATCTACGGAAATTTCATGACTCCAAATCCTCTAAAAATTACTCTACGGGATACAGTACGCGAACAAAACACGAAAGTGGCCGAAAACTTTCTTTTATTACGAAGCAGAAATCGAAAAACTGGAAGAAGAGCAACTCGTTTGGATTTCCGCCACAACATTTGAGCAGCCATGAGCGGTCTGAGCGCAGTTCAAATTTTCGCGCCCAATATAGACTTGCTTCTCGCTTTGCGTCTCTAACCATGACGGTGTCGCCATTTTGCTCCTCAGCTCTCTAGTGTGCAAGCCCACTTGCACGCTCCACCCCATCGTCCATCACTTGGGAGAGCTCTATCGCACTTGGATTCTTGTATTTGTGCGTCAAACTTTCCATGCTGCCCGTAGTAAGCCAGTGTAGCATAAATATGTGGATAGCAGAAAAACGCAAATTTCCGTGTACGGTTCCTTTAAGTCCTTCATGGATCAGTCTTTTGATACGGCGAGTAATAGAAAAATAAATTAATGTAGTTCAAAAGGTTCTTGATTCAGTTTTGGCATTGTAAATCGATATCTGTTTCATTGCGCTGGAGTTCTCTTTATTTCTCCATTTTATCTGTTTTTATTTTATTTTTCCTTGATTGTGAATGGTCCAAATAGGACCCTTTCACATCAATTCAATCCTTCATGTTACTGGCATCGGTGAATTGTAGCACACTCTTCTGGGTTTTTACCCAGTGGTAAATGCATAGCCTGTCCTCTGTAGCTGAGCCCGGATAAGGATTCAAGTGCCAGTGGTATACGTGATGGTGGTCGAGTGCACGGCGTATCCTGGGAGAAAGTAAACAGCACTAAGCACTTTATGAAGACTTTTCGAATCCGTTTCTCTCAGTGGATATGCGGGTAGCGGTCTTTTGCGTAGCGTGATGGAATAAGAAGAGCGGAAAGATGGCTCTATCGAAAAGGTCATTTGGTTGATTTCTCGTGCACTTCACGAACCTCCCTCAGTTAGTTGGATGGGTATTCGGTGGAAACATGCTATTCATTATCGTGTTCACACGCAAAGGTGCAGCTTCTAAGGAAATGTGCTTATAAATGATTTTCGACTATCTTTTATATTTCTGTTTTCAATGGATTTGTTTAATTTTTTTTTTGCCTTATCTAGCGGTATGATGAGATGATGTCAGTGCAAGCGTATTAGTGCAAAATAGCCACTACGCTTAATAGTCATGATTTCTAGCAAGTATGGGGACAAACACATGCGAGGGATGGGGTAAGATAGGAATAGGTGAGAAAAATGCAGCGTTAAGTCTCTCTTTTCACAACGTTTTTGGTGCTTTACCCTTTCACCTCTTTCTGGATTTCCTTCAGCGCTCCTCCCTCTGGAGTAGTTCAACTATTTGGACACGCTCGGCGTAGACGGCGTCTTATTGCATGAACATGCAAGGATTACGCTCCCCCTACCTGCGCCACACTCATTGGGGTAAAAATGGTTGAAGGGATCGTCCACGGAAATCAAAGTTCTTCTGTTATCCTATATTTAAGATAGAGCTCCCCAGTGACGGCCAACGGGAAGGTGCGTCCGAGTGGATTTGGTCGCGAGAGAGCTGAGGATCAAAGAGGCGGCACTCACGTGGCCAAGGACGCAGAGTAAGAAGCAAACTAGCATTGGGCGCGAAATTTTGCCGCTGACGGCTGTTCGAATGTTTTGGCGGGAATTCGGACGAGTTGCTCTTCTTCCAGTTTTCAATTTCTGCTTTGGAAATGGGAAACTTCTCGGTCCTTTTCGTGTTTTCATGTACTGCGTCTGGTAGAGTGATTTGAAGAAGAATTAGAATTATAGAATTCCCGTGAACGATTCCTTTGATCGTTTCCAAGGTGTCACAGTAATCATCCACTCTGAAAAGCTAGGCCAAACTATCAGGTGTATAATTAAGACAGGAAAAGGATAAAAATGATGCCGAAGGTGGGTCGGTAGGAGATGAAAAGTTCTGATAGAGGTATACTGTCTAGACGCTTTTTATGTTATAGATTTGAGAAAAACATGAAAACTACTGACTTGATCTGGGCCTTATGAATAAATAAGTAAATAATGCCGATTGCTCGCCTCGTTCATGATAAAAAATAATTTAACAATTTTAATTTGCTTACTAAGGATTTTATCGATCGATGGGTCATGGAATTATGCTTCTGTGTAACTCGTCAAGTTATTATGCATTCGTTCATCGTTGTTTTTCTTGATGCGTGTGGCTGAAAGGAGCGCTGACCCCAAGATAGTATCTCTTGCTAGCCGGCAAGGCTATCGACAATCGACGAATTGCGTATGACCAAGATTTTCCGAACCAAGTATTGAATAGAAAAACCAGTTCAATGGGCTAGAAATAACACACGTACATGGTCTTTTGACCCAATTCACCAGTCCTTTCCAGATAAATGCTCATGGCGATTGTGCTGCCGGATCTGTACAGGTGGACGCTGTGTCACCAAATGGACGAGCTCAACCATGTGCTGTAACGAAACGTGCAAACTCGTACACCGCTAGTTTTACACCTCAGCAAGTTGGTGAGTGCCAAAGTGCATCATGGATTTTAAATCGTTTTTACTCCAAGGAAAGTGGAGTTTGCTCTACAAATGAAAAATAAGAAAGGCGGTGTTCAGCATTTCAGCCTTTATTGAAAACTGCTGCCCATTTTCCAACCCCTGTGGGTTCGTTCAGTATGAAAATCAAGCCGAATTGAATGGCTAAAAGATGTAATTGTGTTTATATGAAAGTGTCAATTTTTTATTGATCGTGTGTGTGGAAATGATATGAAAGGAAAAGATGCCGTTCCAGCATCACTGATCATAAATCGTATCACCGCTTCCGGTGTCATTAGCAAGAGAAAACTCTCAAAAAAAAACTCTCATAGATGGAAAAACGGCAATGTTATCAGCCGTTTGCACGCAAACGACCAATACTTTTGTGCATTGTTTCCGTTTCCTATCCTCGACCTTTCCACCTCGATTTTCATTTTTATTGAATCAAAGAATCTTTTGAATGCAACCTGTGTTTCTAACGGTGCCAACAGCTAAGTTATAAAATTTATCTTAGATATTCTTGTGATATTTTCATCATGAGAGGGAGACGTCCTTTGTGAATTTGCGAGCAGAGCTCGAAGTCGTAACTTTCGGAATGGGCGGTATCCACAGCACGAGATCGGCCGTTTGGGCCTTTACTTCTCAACCTTTTTTTGAAATATTCGTTGTTGTGAGAATGGCTTCAATAAAATAAAAAAATCCTTGCTGGTTTCTCAACAGCGAAGCTCATTTGTCAAAAAATACATTACTCTGCAGGGTTTCTGGAACATTACCATTGTTTCAAGTAGGTTTGTGTAACCCTAAAAGGCTCGGAGATCGGCACGAGTCTTCATGAGCCATTACTCATTGGATGTACCATAGCCATACGTAGGTACCCTACATCGTCAATGTATTATCGGGACCGATATCTCTGTAATCCTCCGTTCTAATGACCTTTTACGAGTAACGACGAGTTTATGACGAGTCTCAACAAAAAGATCGAATCCTCAACGAGTCAAAAAAAGGCTCCTCAGCGGAGCAAAAAGTTGGCAATTTGCCATATGTACTGGTCATAACTAAGAGACGTCATTTTGCGTACCACTTATTGATCGGATATAAATTTCACCAGCTCAAGTAAATGTTATTGCCTTTGCAGTGCCCCTAAACATTTGTATAAAATCATTAATTCAAGCTAATTAAGGAGTATGGAAAATTGGCATACTGTACGAAGGTGAACATATCCGTGGAAGCCCGTTCTCATGTCAAGTAAGATAGATCAGCAATTCCTCAGTACTTTTTGTGTGTTGCTGGTTAGCTGTAGGTCACCACTGGTGATTTAAGGTATTCGATGCCGGATTGGTACAGGTTTACGGATTAGATGTCGGTCTTGTTGGACAAGAGCTAAAATTCAATGTCAATGCCACGGAAGCTGGTAGCGGTAACTTGGAGGTAAGGTCTACGTGATCGATCAGAATTGTTCCATTGTTCTTGTGTTTTCAAACCGCTTTTTTTCAATTATTGAGAAGGACGCGTTTCGTAACATTTCTGTTACTCTCGGCCATCAGAATCTACAGTCCATTTCGGAGCGTCTGATGGGGAGTGGCCTACAGACTTGGGTTAGAGTGTATCAAACCCTCTCACTCCGCCACACACTCTCACTCTTGCCACGCACTCTCACTCTCGCTACTCACCCATGTCCGTAGGCTACGCCCTATTAGGCGCTCCGAAATGGAGTATACTACCTCACACAACCCACTTCTCCTTTGGATCTCTTGATGACCTCGCTTTACTCATTACCTCAAATTTGACCGGCCTTATCGAAGGATCACTTCATTTCTGTATTAGAAGTGATCACTTTAAATTTACTATCACAGAGTGACAAGTTTGTTGTATGAGTCATATCATATGGCAAATTGAATTTTCTGAGCTCATAGCGGACAAATCCATAGCGGTTTTTGATTTTTAGGTCGGAGTATTGAATTATTTTTATACTTACATCAACAGATCGTCCTATGGAGATAGTGCTGCCGTTCAGTTCCTATTCCTAGTTTTCTTTTTTATGCTTATGTTTCATCCATCATGAAATAAACTCTTCTTAGCAACAAAGAAGGAACTACCCATATATAAGCAGAGTGCGGCGCTGTCACCATACACATTGATCTCACCACCAGTTCGGTCTCCGTGGTGTCATTACTCATACAGTGGCCCTTCTTTCACACAAATGCCATAGTTTTGTGGGTTAAGGCTAAAACGTAGTTTTCACTGAGGACTATGGTCCTTGGAGGAGGGCTGTACTTGGTATTATAACTGTAGATGAGTGACACGTCGATAATCAGCGCATTTGTGAGCCAGAGATGTGCAAGAAGGCTCTTAAGGAACTATGTCCTGAAGGCATGCCGCCACCTGCGAGGTTCATAACTGATGTTTTCCCATTAAGGGCCGTGGTAGATCGGAAATTTTTCTTATTTCTGGCATCCTTTTTTTGAAACGCCTACCTTTTTCTCGGCTTGTATTCTGACGGTCGATAAATCGATTGAAAATTCATTTTTCATTTCTACTTATTGGTACTTGATTACTCTTCCGTGAACGTTTCCGAGTAGCAAACGTCTCTGAACGTTCCATTGAGGAACGTCACATCCATCACTGTATTCATCCTACACTGAGTAATTTCAATGACATGTTTCACTTCCGTCCGAATAATTTGAATTCTTCACGCCACCAGCTCTCCTTAATTATCTATTCAATTTTCTGAGGCTTATGATTTTGCACGTGCTCGTGATGAAACTGCCCAAGTGCTGCATAAGAAAGTCGTTGGATATGGAGACATGGACGCAATTGCGTCTTCACGGCAGTACCACTGTTTTGCCGTGTGATATAAGTCGTCCCCATGTGGGGATGCAACTAAAAAGATCTCCAAATTTTTCAACTCCCAGTGATGGCGTCTTGGTCAGTAGGCTCTCTTGTTTAGTTGCGCTCGACCGACATTCAGTTTGGCGCAACAAATTTTTTCCACGAATTTAGCTCCTACAAATGAGATTACTGACCTCTCACTCATATGCAGTCACTTTTTCGCCCTAATATTTGCTCCTAGTAGTGGATTTATGACACTTTCAAAAAAATAAATGTAGCGCTTTCTGACATAAACGGACGATAGGCTTATTCTTATTCGAGACCATGAATCGGCCATTATAATGATCCAGCGGCAATTAGTTTACGTCAACTCATTCTGTAAAAATATAACTGTTTTCTAGGATAGCATCGAGGTACATCTACTGGCGCTGAAAAATGCGCGCGGTTGCACTAAGTAGACGCGTAAAAACTCGTCCTGTCGCCAGTGTGTTGGAAGCAAAAAGTGG
Organism: Trichostrongylus colubriformis; assembly: GCA_963978905.1. Lineage (NCBI taxonomy): Eukaryota > Metazoa > Nematoda > Chromadorea > Rhabditida > Trichostrongylidae > Trichostrongylus > Trichostrongylus colubriformis. The sequence continues at coordinate 11,822,491 of OZ022261.1, forward strand.
GAGAAAACTCGTGAAAGTAAGAAAAATGAAAGCGCTCTCTCATTTTGATGAATTTCAACATGAGAGTTTCTGTGGTATCTTATGGTGGTGAAAGGTTAGCCTCTTTCTTGGATGGCCAAACGACCTCGGGGGCGGGACTTTTAGGATGGGTGGGGTACGGTGCATGGGCTGGTGTGAAGCGTAGGCGTGCCCAACGGTTCCGTTCACGCGTTATGCCCTCATTCGAACTTCACATATTCTGCAGGCTCCTGTATAGGTTGGTAATGAAGTCCGCAATTGCTGCACCACCCTGAACCTCCCTGTCCACCGTTCGTTCCTCACGCCAAGTTCATGTAAGTGATAGGATTGCTACGGATTCATGGCGAAGTTATAAACTAGTTATTCTCGAGAGACACAGAATAACTTTCCACATAACGATGTGCAATAATGAGGATCATAAAGCTGAAACAGCTTTCGAGCTCCGGCTTCAGCGGTAAACCGGAGCAATAACTGACTATTCATTCGTGCAAGTGTTTCAGCCGCTCTTTTGAAATAAGTCTAGAATTGCTGTGTTCTAACCCTCTTAAGTTTCGTGGCCTTCTTCCTCACTTTCTTGCAAAAAAGCACTTTTTCTGATACCTCTGAAAATCACTTTACTAGATACAGTAATGGACAGAAGCACAAAAAGAGCGGCGAATTTTCCTTTTTTCCGAAGCCGTTTCGAAGCAGAAATTAAAAACTGGAAAAAAGCATTTCATCTGAATCCCGCCGAGCAACATCTGAAAAGCGTCGACGGGCAGAACGCAGTTCAGATTTTCGCGCCCAATACTGAATTGCTTCTCATTCTGCGTCCCTGACCGAGTGACCGTCATTTCTTTGCTTCTAAAGCCCTCGTGGTCCACTCCAACGGATGTTTGAGGAGCTCTATCTCAGTCGTATTCCGTTTTCTTTGCGCGTGAAACTTTGCATGCCGCCCTTGGTCAGCAAGTGGAACATAGTTATATGGGTAGCAGAAGAAGTTAAAGGCACATTCTGTGATAAGCAATTGGGTTGACTTACCTTTTTGAAACAGTAAATGCGTGAGTAACTGGTCAGGCTGCACCTTTTTTCGCATCGCCCCGGTTCGCTGCCACGACGTTACACCTGCTCGAAACGACTCAGACGTCACCCGCTTGAGCTCCCTTATTGGTCAGCTGAGTAAAATGGCTGTGGTCGAAGTGCGTTCGAACAGGTAGGGCCGTGATAGCGTACCGTGACTAGTGAAAAAAAAGTGCAGCCTGACTAGTCACCAAAGGATCTACTGTTCCAAGAAGGTAAAGGGACCCATCTGATTGTCACGATGTGTGCCATTAAGTTTCCATGGACGATTCTATTGGAGCGAATTTTTGCAAACTTCCTCGACACACTACTTTGCTCCAGTGACAGGTTCTTATATTGATCACGAACTGACGTCGAGAGTTGGGTGAGGCATTAAGAACGAGGCTGTCAACAAGTGCAGTGACTTTACCTTGACAGCCTCATTTAAAAATGACTACTCAATTACTCTTGTGATTGGCTAGCTGTTTAATAGCTGTAATTGCAATATGGATTGTGTTAAATTATTGCATTGCCGCTTATATGTAAGCTTTGCTTAGTTATCGCTCTGAGAGGTTCGCTTGCCCAAAAAGTCAAAACTCGTGGGTGTTCGATGCAAGAGATACTACTTCTACCTAGATGGTACGCTGAGGTATTTCATGTAAAGGCTTCTTTCTGACACTGATATGTTGCCAAAGATGACTGAAAAGCTCGAAAGGATAAAGGATAAGGATGTGGATAAAGGATCGTAATGTTTGTGATTCTCACTTTCTACTACCCATGCGTTTAGGGTTTTGAAAGAGGACTATATGGAAAACCCGTGAAAAGTCTCAAAAAATTATTCGAAGTTTTTTATGCGTGTAGAAAGTGCTAGGCGCTGGAAGCTTCGCGAACATTCCACATTTTCTTGGTGCGTTCAAAAAAGTATTCAGATATCAGTAATAAATTTTAGGATTGTTGTATTGCTCAGATACACTGAGATCAATTCAAGGTTTCCAGGCCCATCATTCCTTGGAAACATGAATAGCACATGCGTAATTTTTAGTCTAGATGGGACGGCATTTAAATGCGTTCACTATTTTAAGTGGAAGTTGTTGAACGCGTGGCGCATCTCATAACGATCGACAATGCAGCCATCTCCATTTAATGTTCTTTCTTTTGAGGGCGAAAGATTAAAATTTCATCGGATGGTTGGTTTTTTAAAATCTCGTGCTTTTCGTTGAAAGAAACCGGGGAGCTAGACCTAGGCGGTTTTTTAGAGTTTTCGCTTCAATCGCATCCCCTCCGTAGGCGAGGCTTCGAGCAAGGAGAACATGAGAACTGGGAAGGTATGCCCTGATCCCGCAGCACTGCGAGTCGCGCTGCCACGCACCCGCCAGGGCGTTGCCTGGAGAGCGGGACAACGTTCGCGGCCGACTGACGTAGCCCCTCGCCCGTCTGCGTCTACCCCATCGGCTGGTTATGTAGAGGAGCGCGAAAGGAGTGAGATGGGGTTTTCCGGAATTCTTTTTTTTGGATTGCGTCGTTTTATTTCGTTCTTTCTCCACATTTACACTGCTGAGCACCCCTACTTTCACATTCTCTAATTACTCCACAAATTGTCAAATTCACCCTTTCTAGCGTCTTTAAAGACTCTGAAGTATACGGCGTGAAGGGACATAAACGCCGCATTGTCCTATTCCGAGGCCACTGAAAGTATCAGATTTTCTGGAACAAGGAACACATGCTTTGAGTACCATCTGGCAGGTAGTGATGATGCATGTTGTAAAGGTCTAAAGTTGTTACACAACGATGCCGTAGAAATGTAAGGGTGAATAGGGGGTAAACCAGTAGTAACTCATCGATGGGCCAAGGACCGTGGCCACTACTTATTTGGGGCTATTGGTTACTACGTAACTTGTAATTATATGCTTCTATTAACAAATCGATGCCAGATAACCTGTTTATCACAGCGACTCAAGTATTCGATCGGGTTTTGGCGCTCGATCGGAATGCCGTCGTATGTGGCGGTCGTCCTCTCTCTCTTCATCTTTCTGATTGGCTAACTTTCTCCACATTCTCAGGTGTCATACCTATTCTCTCATTATCTTTCTCTCTCTACCTACTCCACTATATGAGTGATATCTCGTTGGTGTTGAGTCTGTATGTCACCTCATCACCGTATACGAGTGTGATACCATCGAGCCGACGTATCCTAGCATTTGATCACTATATGATTAGACACATCTGTGGCCCAGGTCTTACGTTTCTGCCCGTCGTTGTCCGTGGTCAACCGCGATTATTGTGGTCGTTCAACGATGCGTGAGAATTCCTCAACTCATTCCTCAATTTTCGCTCATGTTTTGGTCCATATCTAGGCCGTAACTATTTTTTCGTTCTTCAATAGTCAACGGTGTCACCATACCCTTTCCATGAATTATGCTGTTTCACCGTTCACATTCCTTGATATAACTAAATTAAATCGTACCCATTTTCGCGCAAGTGTAACACTCCTTTTCAGTAATTCCAAAACACTTTATCAAAATTAAAAAATCTAACAGAGGGGAATGTACTTATACGGGGACAATTTGAAAAGAAGCCTCCCTCCGATTTTGGTGGTAGTTCAATGCTCCCCGCCCCGTGATCCCCTTTGCTGTCAGGTTTCACCTGGGTTTTAGTATACAAAGGGTTAATGAATTTCGGACTTATCCTCCCACCTCAGATATACGAATCTGTACGTGATTTAGATACACATTGGCTAGGGTTGTAATTGTTTTTAGTTAGCAGACATTCGCTCACAAATCTCCGCTCTCTTGTGAATCGGAGATGCTGACTCATGAGCGCAACTACTTAGCGAAACTAGTTTTTACACATGATTAATCTATCAGTCTTATAATATCTGGACAATCATCTTCTATTTAATGAATGACCCTCTCCGATGTTGATCCGTAAGGGGTCTCGATAGGGTGTTCGGTAGGTGATTCCTTCTGGCATTTAGCCTTTTTGAAGTTTGTTGTGAGGTAAAGACAAGAGGGTGATACATGAGCGCTGTAATTTTCATTGCACAATGGCAGAAAGTACCGAGGACCTCTAGAAGGTGTGCCTGCCTTGAACTCGTACTACCGCCATCCCTTGTGCTTCTGTGGTACTGTACCTACCTCACCTAAGAAGCTGCTTAAACCAATGAAACTATGATATTCAAACCAAATTGTGGCACCGTTGCGTCTGGTAGACGCTAACTGGCTGAGAAAAGTGAAAGAAGTAGTCGTGAGGCTGTTGTGCTTAATGGTTCCGTCTGGATGCAATTGAGCTCTTTTTTTGCTTCAGATGGTATAAGGACAAAGCTTCATCTGGCTTCATCATCCTTACCCTTTACTTTATGTGATGAAGATATCACTTTGGCTCAAGTGAAAGGAGGCTTTGCACTCCCCTTTTTTAGTCGCCTTGCCATGTATGTCATATCTCTGTTATGCCTTTTCGGGCTCAGAGCATAACTCAGTTTGTACTTGTATAGGTCACAGAATATAATGTATAGTTGTGCTGTAGCTCGACGCAGCACTACAACGGCAGGGTGTGTATCTTTATGTCAGGATTTCGCACCGCGGCATGTCACAAGCGAAGCAATGCGGACGAGCTAAAGGCGCCATGTTGTTGGGCCCCGAAGCGATTACAAGTCAACTTCGTATCGCGCCCGTAGCATTACTTACCGTGTAATCGTTCTAAGACCCAACTACCGCGACACGCACAGCTCGTCGTCGTGCGAAATTCTTTCATAAGGGTACACACCCACGAAGGCATGGTCATGACGCAAGCGGGGCTATCGTGGCACAATCATAACTCTCTGTTAGTTCTGGCGCAATCCCGAATTACGATCCTGAAGTGGCGTTATCGTGGCAAAAAAAGGTTATGAGGAATTACGTCGACTATGCCGAGGACGAAATATTTTGTGATCAAATCTGTCAGGTGCAGTCCATTTTTCCCAATGGTAGGCTCCTCCCCTTGTTTGTTAGAGGAACTATACCAAAGGCATAGTAGGGCCATGGTAACTGAACATGTGGGCGGGACCAGAAGGCCACGTCCATTGGCTGGAAACGATCTCTGCCTTTCTTCGTTAACTTATTAATTTCTTCATTTGTGTGTACTGTGACGCGCCAACTTAAACATGCCATGACGCTTTTAGGAGTTCCCATAATTATTTTATTATTGCTTGCCAGTTTTACTCTCAGAACGGTCATATGGTTGCTGAATCATGCTGTTATAGTAAGACTACCATTGTAGAAGTAGTAATGGGTTGGGGAATAAGTTCCCGCCGTTTTTTTCAACCCCTTTTTTCACATTGTTTCCTTCATCTTTCGACAAAGATTATATATCTGTTTGATAGAGCTTTTTTTGCTCTACAAAACGCTACTATCTGTTTTTTCGATTTCTTCGGCTACCTAATATTTATGAGGTTTTGAAATGAAGTAAGCTGAAGGCAAAAAGTTGGCTTTTGCGCACCTCATCTTTCTCGTCTACCATCGAGATCAAAAAATGTTTGTGTACATGTTTCGATAGAGCTTTTTCAGCTCTACAGAATGGTACTACTTATTATTCAAATCGCTCAACTTTTTGCTGTTTTTAGGATTCAGAAATACAGTACTCGCAAAAGTAAGCACTTTGGTTATCTTCTCTTCCTCGCCTACCATTGAGATTTGAGAAGGTGTGCATACGTGCATTCGATAGAGCTTTCTTTGCTCTACAAAATGATATCACTCTTCTTTTGTATCCTCTCATACTTTAGCATGTAGGGATAAGCGTTTACCTGTTTTTCAATTCAAAATTGCATAATGAATATGATTTTTTTTAGCAGAGTGTTTTATATCATTCGATAGAGCTCTTTTCGCTCTACAAGATACTTTTTACGGTTTTTGTTCAAATAATTTTTTGACAGTTTTTAGATCATTTAAAAGTCGACGAAATCGAGCATTTTTGACACCATGTGATGAAAATGCTCGATTTCGTCGACTTTTAAATGATCTAAAAACTGTCAAAAAATTATTTGAACAAAAACCGTAAACAGTATCTTGTAGAGCGAAAAGAGCTCTATCGAATGATACAAAACACTCTGCCAAAAAAAAAATCATATTCATTATGCAATTTTGAATTGAAAAACAGGTGAACGCTTATCCCTACATGCTAAAATATGAGAGGATACAAAAGAAGAGTGGTATCATTTTGTGGAGCAAAGAAAGCTCTATCGAATGCACGTATGTCAAATCTCAATGGTAGGCGAGGAAGAGAAGATAACCAAAGTGCACACTTTTGCGAGTACTGTATTTCTGAATCCTAAAAACAGCAAAAAGTTGAGCGACTTGAATAATAAGTAGTACCATTCTGTAGAGCTGAAAAAGCTCTATCAAAACATATGCACACACATTTTTTGGTCTCAATGGCAGACGAGAAAAATGAGGTGCGCAAGTGCCAATTTTTTGCCTTCAGCTTACTTCATTTCCAAACCTCATAAATATTAGGTAGTCGAAGGAATCGAAAAACAGATAGTATGGTTTTGTAGAGCAAAAAAAGCTCTATCGAAAACATGTATAAGCTTTGTCGAAAGATAAAGGAAACAATGTGAGAAATGAGGTTGAAAAAAACCGCAAGGACTTATTCCCCAACCCAATACTATTATAGCAATCATTGGTAGAGCTACTATAGTAGTTGCGCCTACTCTGGGCGGAGGGTGTATAAAAACAAGTGGCGCCGCTATTGCTCCTGCATGTATGGGGGATCGAATCCCGGACCAGTGTACAGGCCAACCAAGCCTTCCAATCTCCCGTGGTCGGTAACTTGGTGCCAGACTTGTTTGGAAAGGTAAAAACACCGACTACTACATGAGATGGTCAATAGACTATGGACGAAATCACTTCTTATCGCTACTGTGATTTTGAAGGGAGTGGAATGTGTAGCGCGCATCCCAAAATGAGTTAATTGGGACAAATGCTGCATTTTTATGCTTTTTATCATATCTACGTTTTATGAAATTTCTCCAATTTTCCCATCGTTAAGGTTGAACTTCCACAGCTGTATTTGGTTCCCCGTTTTTTCAACGTCAGATTATTGTATTTCCAATCCGATATTTACAATGAAAACAGTTTTGCGCTGAGAGTTTCTCACGCTATGTTTGACAACCAAACTAGGGCTGGTTCTATGAAATATTTGTGGCAAAACGGAGGCACAAGTTTGGGGTACCTGAGCCAGGTGAGAACCACTGTCACTGCTTCTTCAGTGTCACACAGAGTAACATTATCGTTCTGTCAACGACCATCTACTTTTAACTCGTACTCGCCCTCATAAATCGCATTTTTTTCTCATGCTGAAATGATCATTAACTGGTTTGTGCCATCTTAAGTATGCAATTAAATGCTTTTTCCGCTTGCTCGTCATTTCCGTTGTGCAAAAGCTGTCGGTAGGTTTTCCACTGGTTAAAGGAACCGGGAGGGGTCAGGAGAAAGAGTAGGATCTGATGAAATAATCGTTCTGAAACGAACAAGAATAAAAGCGATAATCTGTAGAGAAACCCGGCTTCAAAAGCGCGACGTTGTGGTCTGTATTCGCATTTCCTGCGCATCACTGAGCTGCAACATCACCTTTCCGAGTTGCTCGCTGCGGGAGATGTCATTTGTTGTCGTAGGGCATTTAATTCATTCATGATGATATGAAATAGGTAAAATAATAAACAGCAGCAATCAAGAGAAACAGTGAATGGGAGAAGAAGCGAAAGTGTAAGGAAAATGGTGTTCGTGAAAAAAAAAATCCACTGAATTCACACTCGACGTCCTAGTAATGTGTTTTGTGTGCAGTGTCTCAACCTAGCGAACTGCAAGCGTTACGGTAGGTCAAACCGCAGGTCGAAATTGCCACTTCCCGGTGCCTTTAAAAGGGGGATGGAAACGCGCAGGAAGCATGAAGAGGTAATGAATAAGGGGAAAAGGTGTCCGAAAAATAGGAAGAAAGGCAAAGCTTAGTTTTCTATGATGCGTGCGCAACGAGAAAATCTGCATTTTCCTCTGAAATAGCGCGCGGTCTCTTGTAATAGAATGCATCCCTGAAGTTTCGAGAACAAGATAGTTGATATGTTGATGATATCGATCCTGCCACGCCAAATCGTTCTTTCCTCTGTGTCAACTAATTTCTCCCACCAGAAAACCGGTTCTCAAAGATGGGAGTGCTAGTGTGAATGGCTAAATGTCATCTCCATCCTTCTGTATGCATACCAACAATCAGAAGCTGGATCTGTAATGTATTCCGAACATGGCAGATCAACCACGTAAATATCAAGCAGTTGCCTTCTGTAGCATAATTCCTAAAAGATATAGCATTCGGCGTTGAAAACCCTCTTCTCGAGATTGCCACCTATACGAATGTGCCGACCCGTTCAGTGACTTCTAGGAAGAGCAGAAAAGCGAATGATCCGCTGTTGAGTGTTTTCAAAGGCAGCGCTAGGAGTGAGGAGAAAATGCAACCTGGAAGACGGAGTGTGTGCCCTTATGTCAGGATTCCACACCGCGGCGTGTCGCAAGCGAAGCGATGCGGACGAGCCAGCTGTGTATGGTGCCCCTAGCACTGCCGTCAAATCGCACCAAAACCTAACTATGGCGGTACCTATACCTCGCACATACCGCTTCTTACGTCGCTCATCATGGTGCAAAATCCTGACATAAGGATACACACCCGAGAAGACATGCGATAACCTGTGGGGAAACAGTTCCAGTCGTGCTGCCTCGCATCCGCGGAGCGGCGTTCGTGGCTGGCTGCTTAGCCCCTCGCCGTCTGCGTATACCCCTCAGGTTTGGTGATGCAGAGGAGAAATGGAAGGAATGAGAAGGAGTGTTCTCGGGTTCCTATTTCTTGGGTTTTTCGCCGTTTTATTCCGCTCTTTCTCCACGGTAGCACTGTTGAGCACCTCGTATTGTCTTCACAATTAATCCACACTTTGCCAAACTTACATCTTCCGATGTCTTTCAAAATCTTTTGTCTCTTGCTTCTTCCCTTTCGCCTTCTCTGCGTCACTCGCCGCAAGGGTTAGATTCAGGCGACGAAGACCTGTGCCATCCAGCCCCGAAAATTGCCCTGTCCTCGAAGCAACTCGCACAGTGGATGCGAGACAACGTGAATGGCAGCGCTATGGGTATCGCGGCAAAGACCTCAAGGCAGGCTTTTTTAATAGAAGTTTCGTCACAGATCATCTCTCCTTGACTGGATTTTTCGTTCGCTGGGAATTCGTCTTCGGATTTCTCGTTTTCTCCTTACCGCTAGCGGTGCTTCCAACTTCCCAAACAGTTATGATAACCTATAATGAAGTGATATCCTTCATGCACAACCGAAGGATGGAAGGGTATCACACACGGTTGCCTTCGGAGGGCACTGATCCCCATACCATGCCAAAGGGAGGAGCGCCTCCTTATATGTATACTTTCTGAGGCACTTTGTCGCTTCATATACCACTAATTCTGTCACTGTCTCAGTTTCAGCAAGTGGTATAATGCCATCATTTCTACCAGTTTGCTCCAATGATGATTTTACATCCTGTAATATTCTAGTGGTCAAAATTTTTCTTCACACTTTACACGATCTTCAATGCTATAAGATTCTTAAAGTGCTCCATATTAAACTTCCTCGTGATGCGCCACGCACTCAGCTAATATTTACGCTCATAGTGGAGTTTAGAGCACTTTTTAACCGAACCATAACTGTGAGAGATAGACATCATCTTGTAGGACAGTCTATGATCAATCAAGAACCCCTTGGTAATGAGAACTATTTTGCTCTAGTGGTTTCCGCCACTATTCCAGCGTTCCTACATAAAAACGAGTGTCTCTCGCCTTTACAGCAACTCCGCCTTTAGTTGACGAACTGAGCTGAAAAACTTATCAGATATATGTGACTGCTAATCATTGGCGATTTCTTACTTTCCTGTTCAATTACTGTGCTCAGAATTTCAGACTTCTGATACACGTTTACGCATTAATTTTTCACCGTTTACAGCTTTCAAGCCATTATAATGTCCCGTAGAAAACTCTGTAATTGAATTTCTCACTGAATTCCATCGCAATCCGAGAACTTCTGTCCTACTTGCTTTACTTTTTTATTGCAATTCTTTTCATACACATGTTGGTAAGTGTGCTCGCGTATGGAACAGGATTTACAGGGATGCCCCTTCATGATTCTCATGATGAATGGGCCGAATTTCTTTACTAGCAACTTTTTAAATCGTGTTTGCGAAGTTTCCGCTTCCGTATAAAAGGAATGGTCACAGGATATCAGTCATAGTTGTGCAAAACATGCCAAAAGACCGCGAAAGTGCAAATTCCGAGCGCGAATGTCGCAGTTCAAGTAAGAGATAAAAGCTTTTGCAACCCACGAAAGACATCTTAAAGGAGTCGTGCACGGAAAACCGAGTTTCTCTGTTATCCAAATATTCATGTGTATCTGCTTAATACAGGCTGCATGCAAAGTTTCACGCGAAAAAGTAAAAATCCGGCTGAGATACAGTGGTGGCCGAGGGGGCGGAGTCTCAGCGTAAATGCCCGTCCCGTTGTGCGTCGCTGTCGGAGACGCATATCGAGGACAGAAAGTTGCGTCAGTAACACTCATCGCCTAGACCGCGGCGGACAAAGGGGCATTCACTCTGAGGCCCCTCCTCCTCGGTCACCAATTTAAAGAGCTGTATCTTAGTCATATTCTCACTTTCGAGTGTGAGACTTTGTATGCGGCTTTATTAAGCAAATACAACATAGATATAAGGGTAACAGAGAAACTCGTTTTTTCCATGCACGATTCCTTTAAGATGTCTTCCGTGGGTCTCAAAAGCTTTTATCTCGTGCTTGAACTATGGCATTGGCGCTCAGAATTTGCACTTTCGCGGTCATTTGAAATGTTTTGCACAACTATGACCGACATCCTGTGACCACTCCTTTCATACGGAAGCGAAAACTCTTCAAACTTCGCAACGCGTTTTGAAAAGTTGCAAGCAAAAGAATCCGGGCCATTCATTATAAGAATCATGAAAGGGCATCTTTGCAAGTCCTGTTCCATATGTGAGCACATTTACCACCAATAGTGAAAATGGTGAAAGCAATAGTAGAGCTAAGAGTGTAGGAAAGGAGCTATCCGTGATATGTGCTCAGTGAACATGGAATGAAGAATATTGTTACAATTGCTTGAGACATATATAAATAAGCGGTAAAAACACAGAAAAATAATTGTTTTCTCTGTTAATGCCATCCTGGGACATTGTTCTAGTAGGCCGCGTTCATACTCAGCGCCGGCGCCGCGTGGCTGCGTTCACATGCGGTGGGGCAGAGTGGCACGGGGAGGTGCAAAGACCACTCAGAAACGAGGCAGGGTGGCATAGGCGGAGACGCAATGACGCAGCCACGCCCCGCCGCCGGCACCGCAGAGTATAGAGGCGGCCTCACTCACTCACTTTCCTGCAATAGTGCAGAGGGCGCGAAAACACGTCCTTGCTGAGAATGAACGATTGTAGGGGTCCTACTGCTCAAAATTTCAGCCTTTCATCCCTTTCTTTTCCCACGCTTCAGATTCAGTCAGCTTGCATCGGTCCCATCAACAAGGGAAGTCCACAGAAGAATCACAAATTTCCTCAATATTAAAGCCAGTTTTGTGAAGTTGTCCATCTACCACTAGTAAAGCTGGTCGACCACTTTGGGTCCTGCTATGCATTCTTGAACTCATACCTTCTCTTTGCCATACAGAGGACAAAACGTTGCAAGCTTCCAGAGACCTTGAAGGCGATGTTCGCACATTCCTCCAAGAGAGAGACTCCGTCTCCGCGTTGAACACGTGAGGGTGGATTGGACAATTGAGGGAATCACTCTTATATGGCTCATATGGCTGTTGCCTGACCTGCATTTTGATTATATTTCGCCTCGGACTAACAACCATATTTCAAATTTACCGCTATTCAACCATAGATGCTATTCAGCATTATGCCTTATTTGAGGCATCGGATTGCTAAATCATTTGGCTTTTCAATTAGGGCATTTCCGAGTATACGCAACGGATGCTCCAGGCAGATTTTCGTTACTCTGAAGCCGCCTTCACTTCCCGCCAACTTTGATAAATACCCGCCATTTGACGTTGCTTTCACAGCAAAAATATGGGCTCGGAACTCGCTCCAAAAAAAGCACGGGGTGCACAAAAAGACACCAGAAACTCTCTCACAATCCGCTTAGCATGTATAGTGAACGGGTATAACGGGGGAGGAGCCGCTGCGGCGTCGTGAACGCGTTCCACGATATTTTCATAATTTGCGGGGTGGAGTCTCATGGCCAAAATCGTATGTCGTAACGCTACATCGGCTCTTCCTGCATTTTACCCATTCTTAGCAAATACCACTTCCTGTTGTCTTCCAGAAACATGATGGAGTTAGAATAATTTTCCTTCACATTCCATGAATTTCCCTTAATTTGAATTATTGTATTTTTGCTTACGGATAACATCTCTCCTTCTGATCTACTCAAAAATTTAAATCATCTCAAATTTGTAATTGAAAACTAAAAATTTGAACTTCGCAGGTCTCTGTACTACGTCACGGACGCCATATACCGTCTGCAGTTGAGGAAGAAGGTCCTCAAGTGTACCGTGTAAATTTCATTCCCGACGGTGCGGGTCAGTACAAAATTCATGTGCTGTTCAACAGGATGGAAGTGAAAGGTATGAGAGAATCAGACCTTTTTTTCTGAAAATGTACCTCACATATTTGCATTGATAGCTCGAAAACCCGTCTTTACGAGCATATTCGGAGCAGATTAGAAAAGCTTGGTCAAACCATGTTACCACGAAGCAGACCTACTATGTAAGCTTGCCCAACGCGCCGTGTCGTGATCTATATCGATCCATGACCATCGGTGCCGCCAAGCAACCGCACGCGCTTGGTAATATTTATAAGGCTAAGGGAAATGCTTAGAAGCTGATGAGAAATGCAGATTACGGAAAGTAATGGAGCTTCAAGACCTGTACGGCCTTATTAGATCCTCCTTGATCACATTTCAAGTTTGTCAACAGTACGCAAGCTCCGAAATAGCTCATTAAAGTAACTTTTTAAAGATGTTCTTACGTTTTGGAACTAAGGTTTTTTTTGCTTCAGAACTAAAAAGAGTGTTTGAGAAATCGTGCGCGAAAATGGAATTTCTTTGATACTCATATATTAATATTGTATTCGCTTAATTAGGGCTGCATGCAAAGTTCAACGCGACAAAGTGAGGACGGCTAAGATACATCCTCAAAGTGGTGGCCGAGGGGGCGGGGCCGCAGAGTGAATGCTAAGCCCTTTGTCCGCCGCGGTCGTAGACGAATAGTGGGACTGTTTACGTAACTTTCTGTCCTCAATATGCGTCTCGACCGCGGCGGAAGAAGGGGCAAGCATCAACTCTGAGGCCCCGCCTCCTCGGCCATTGTTTTGAGAAGTTGTATGTTAGTCACTTTCTCGGTGAAACTTTACATGCGATCCTTATTGAGCAAGTACATCATAAATATATGAATAACAGAGAAACTCATTTTTCCGTACACGATTCCTTCAACGCATGGTCGCGGACAATGAAATTCTTCCCGTTCTGCCGTCCCATGTTTCCTTTTTTGGTGTTGACTCGGCACCCAAATGGCCAATCGGTTAGACTCTCTGGGGTGTGCACACTTATGTCGAATTTTCGCTTTGGAACGTCAAACTCGCGGCGCCGTCAGCTCAACTTGCCACGGTCGGTTGGAATCCCGCTCAGGACGCAAAGGTCTGGTACCACGGAGGATCTAAAATCAATAATTTTTCTCCCCTAAAAACACACAATGTGACATAAAAAGTAAAAGAAACGATACCATTACATGATAACCATCTTAGTTGGAGAAATAATTAATTCGGGCGTTAAATTCCAAAGGGAATGTTGCAACGTACGCAACCACACGCGAAGAAATACGCGACGCCGCTCGCCGCGCGAAAACTCGGCATAACTGTACACACCCGACTCTCTGTGATGCGCTGTGCAACCAACTTCACTACAGAACCATAGGGAATTTAATTGTGTGCTAACACATAGCTCCCGATATGGGAAGAGCATGCTCTAGTGTAAGTGTATCCTCGCAAACAGGTCTGATACCAGTTAATCGATTCTAAAACGATGGAAAGCAAGGTCGGTACGACGATATATGGAGAGTGTCCAGATTGAAGTCGCGCTTCTTTCCATTGAGCCATGCCCTGCCAAAAAAGCAATGTCAAAATAATTGTCCCACCATATGGATACGTCAGAAATGATATAATCACGTTCGTAGCCACTGTGGTGTCCGAATTCAGGTTCTCCATTCATCCTCGACATTGCTGATGCATCGGCGGTTTCCGTCTTCGGCGAACAACTGCGTGGAGCTTCCGTCGGCCGTCCGGCGTCGTTCATGATCCATGCGGCAGCGGCAGCACCAAATGACATTACCGTCGAGATCACAGGCATGCTTTCTTGTCATCCGACACCTTTATTCTCGATACTGCTGTTTCTGATTTCCTTCAGTGATCATTCAGTAGCATTGAACACAACGTTGGCATAGTTTTACTTCAAATCCAATGGCATTATTGAAATTCCTTGGAAATGCCCTACAATTGTACTTCAAAGGCAGTGACGGCGCTATGCATATGCACTAGACCATTGAGACCGCACACCAGTGGGGGCAGTGGGTGGTATAGTGTGTAACAGGACATTCGAACTCGGTCAGCTCGCGCGGGATGCTGCGTCGCTTAGCGCACGATCAGTTCACAACGGTAGGCTCCTTCCTGAAGACGACGTATCTGCGTCTCCGTTCAATCCAATTTGCTTTGTTGAGCGCAGCCACGCCCTGGCCGGCATCACCGCAGAGTATAAAGCCGCTTATATCAGCAAGACACCGTCGCACCGATGATACAATTCACGTGACGCACTGAGCTCGTCGTGCACTGATGGGTGAAATAGATCCGTACTCGCGGTCCAAATGCAGACAGAAGTGGAGGGCACTAGATCGGATCTTTGGACCCGAGATGCCGATAAGCTTTTCTAAAACATTGCAAGGAACTATAAAACTACTGTGCACGCAACGTGACTTGTACGTGCACCTCTAGCTTCTCTTCGTCGCTCGATCAACAATCAGTCCTATGCCCACCTCAATTCGAGCATGTACACCAGTGTAACGCTCTCCAAGACTACACTCTTGGTGGCGCTAGCAGTGCAGAATCATTTTATCATAGCACTGTGCTTTCTGCTTCAAGGTTTCTCGACAACGGTAAGCGCAGCGGAGTCAGTGCCGCGTCACTCGGTGCGATTGTCGCTTTGACCCTCGGCGCGTCCTCCGTGAATGCGCTGCGCGTCTCACTTAAAGACGCCGGAAGGGATAAATTTGGCAGACTGTAGAGTAGGAGTGCAGGGGTGCTTAGCAGTGTAATAGTAGTGAAGGAACGAAATAAAACGCCGAGAAACCCGAGAAATAGGAGCCCGACCCCCTCTCCCCTCTGCTTCACTAGCTGGTGGGGTATATTGTAGACGGGCGAGAGGATTCATCAGTCAGCCTCTCCGGCGACTCCCCCAGCGGTGGAACGTCAGCACGACTGATCGTGGTAAGATCCCAAGCTGCGCTCAACAATTTTCAGTGCGAGTTCCGCCGCACATAGCCTTTTCTGAAGTGGAATTTATGTTTCCAGAGAACATGTACTTCCACTTCTCACTTTATCCTTACCCATCACGGTGCCCTAGAGGCATGGCGCGCTGTCGCACAGGTCCTCCTTCAGTACACCCTAGGCGTAACTACCAAGCCTAACCCTCTTTTCTTTTTTATTATGCTCCACAAGCACTAGAACTAGAGTAGGGTAATAAACAGGTAACAATTGGCTGTCAGCAACGAAATTTTTTTTGAAGGTTTGAAATCAGAAGCAGCAGGCCATCGCTCACCTGTTTGTGTAGCTGTAGATGTGCTATTATTCTGTTTATTTTTGCGAATTCTGGAACTAGACTGGATACCAAGTGCCTAAATAGACGTGAAGTGTGTGCGTGTATACGTGTGAGAGTGTCCGTGCCAAAACGTGATTCGTTGAGTTCGTCCACTTTTTTCCCCGTTTCACCCCTTAGCCAGTGCTTTACCGACGTTGACGTTTACGTTGGCGCTGAAGCACTAGAAGGACATGAATCGCATGTGCATCTGAATGGATCCGTGCCAAATCGACGTAGCAGCTTGAATTGACGTCTTCTTCTGGTGTCGTCTACTATGTGTATATGTGTGTAGATGCTTAGTGGTCGTCTCACAAGGTCTAGCTTTGTAAGTGTTGAATGTTTCTATTTTTTGTTCAAATAATTTATTTTTTTTTCGTATTTTTCTGTTTGTTTTGTTCGTTTTTGTGCTCTCGCTTAGTTACACCTTTTCTGATGTCCAAACATCATCTAACAATGAGTTTTCGGGAATGTTTCGTTTTGTTCCTTTAGCTCCATCAGGAAAAATTCGCCATGGTGTGGTAACAGCTCTAGATGACGTATCATACAAAGTGGAGTGGATCCCACAAGAAGCAGGTAATAAGGATTTACTACTTTGTTCACTTATGACACTTAGTTGGTCCGAGTAATGAAGAATGCTTTGGTTCTGTATTTCCGCATGCAAAATAGTCCTCAGACTGAACCCACGATGTTCTGAGCCTTTTCTCGCCACGCCATACACACGTTCATGGCTTCACTTTGTAGCAGCGAGACCTCGTGGCTCCAAGGGGCAATCTCAGTTCTTTTCGCATTTCTTCTTTTGTTTGCACATCATCGCACGTATTGATCGATCCGATTTGTCTGTGTCTAAATTATGAAATAGCTTCAGCTGGCAACCAGTAATATCCCTGGCCACCATAACAATTAATATCCACCCTTAGCAGATCTTTGGCTCATGAATATCGGCTGTTCTTTTTGAATTTTCTCGAGATTCTAGCTGATATCATCTGAGCGTTTTCTATATGAACATTTTACACTTATTCATTCAATATAAATGAACAGTATTACTATTCGCTTTTTTTTCCTCTTCTTCCGCTTTTTCCTTCCTTTTTTGTGCTTTTCGAAATCGTGACTTTTCCAAGAGTACTTTTTACATGGTCCCATCCCCTTATCTTTCTGCCGATGCTTTCCGTGAAATTACTAATGCATATTTCGTAGCCATGTTCTTTCCTTGATTCCGACACCACGATATCCGTGCTGTTTCCGAGCACAGTACTCGTGTGTTCCATTACGGACGAATCCATGAAGAAGTCGACAAGCTCAAGAAACCTACGGTGTTGCAGAATTGCATAATTTCCTAAGTTCGGTGTCCTGTAGAATTGCATAATTTCTTAAGTTTACTACTTGTGCTCGGTCTATGGCCATCGCTCAAGATGTGGAAACCCTGTTTTTTGCATCTCGGGTTGATCAGCGGTCAAAGTGCTCCTCAAAGGAACCGTTCACAAAAATTCCACGATTCTAATTCCTGTTAAAATCACTGTACTAAATTCAGTACATTAACAGAAACATGGAAAGGACCGAAGCATCTTCTTTATTCCTAGGCAAAAATCGAAAAACTGGAAGAAGAGCAACTCGTTTGAATTCCCGCCACAATAGTTGAGCAGCAGTCGGCGGTCTGAGCGCAGTTCAAATTTTCGCGCCTAATCTAGATTTGTTTCTCGCTCTGATCCCTGACCGTGTCGCCTCTTCGCTTCTCATCTCTCTCGCGTCCAAACCCACTCGCACGGCCTACTCCATCTTTCGCCACTTTGGGAGCTCTATCTCTGTTGGGTTATTGTATATGCGCGTGAAACATAGCATGCTGCCTTTTGTAGGCAAATATAACAGAAGTGTGTGAGGAACAGAAAAACTTGATTTCCGTGGGCGACTCATTCAAAAGCATCTTAGAGGGAGGAAGTGAAGAAAGAGAGCCGGGAAGACATCTTCTCTGTAAATGAAATGACACCTCTCATAGATATGACTTGCGGCGAAAGACGCGTTGAAAATCACGCTTCGAGGTTTTCTCGCCTCGTTTGGTTGCGTTTTGGCGGTACGGTTTTCGATGGCTGAGTGGCTGTGGAGGGCGGGGCAGCGTTCACATCGGCTAGCTTAGCTGCACTCGCCGTTTGCATTACCCCATTGAGCAAGCGGCTAACGATGCGAGAGTTCGCCAAAGCATATATTTGAACGTGGGAGGGGGTCTCATTTCCCAGGTTGATGACCGCTTCATCCCGTTCTTTCTACTGCTGCACTACTGAGCCTCGACTTTTATTTCACACAATCGGCACTATTCACTCTTAATGGGGCCTTTAAGGGGCCCCACGTCGTTGGTCGTTGATTTGATGGTATCTAGGGGATCAGGAATTTCAAGGGTTTTTTTGCTATATACTCACCTCGCTGTAGCTTCTTACTACTGAACCCCTCTCTGTCAGTGTTTGTCCATCAAATATCACATCGCGTTACGGGACGTACCTAAGAATAGATTATCAGTAACACGTGGTCCTCCTAGTACCACATGAGGTGTTTGTGAAGAATGTTATGTCAACCACATGTTGACAGACCTGCTAACATGAAAAGACATCGTGCTTATTGTTAACTACAAAAAACCCGCTGAAATTTCGGGCTCGTAGCTATTGTGCACTGAAAAAGCTTGGCACCTCCTAACTTCTAATTCAGTACACGTCACTGGCTCACCATGTCACCTATTATCACTTATTATTAAGTACTATCATATTCTACCACTTGCCCACAGTACTGCTTTTGTTTACGCAACACGGATTATGGCAGTTGGAACCAGGGCTAGCATGGGTTGAGGAATTGTCTAGAGGTGTCGCACTTGCGAAGAAATTTTTAACGTCCTTAATGAAGTAATCCTTAACGATAGTGATATTCCAGTATTTAATGTATTGGCAAAACAGCAATGGTCAGCTTATCACTCGTTCTCCAAACCATCAATACATCCACATCCTTAAAGGAATCGTCCACGGAAAATGCGTTTTTGTGTTACCCATACGTTTATGTTGTATTTGCCTAATGTGGGCCTCATGCAAAATTTCACGCGAAAAAATGCGAATCTGGCTGAGATACAGCACCACAAAGTGCGGTCCCAGTGGGCGGGGCCTAAGAGAAAAGCCTCGTTCCGTCGTCCGCCGTGGTCGGAGACGCATTGCAGGAGCAGAAAGTTTCGTAAACAGTCCCACTCTCCGTTCCCAACGGCGGCGGACCACGGGAGGAGGCTTTTACTCTTAGGCCCCGCCCACTGGGACCGCACTTTGTGGTGCTGTATCTCAGCCAGACTCGCATTTTTTCGCATGACATTTTTTATGAGGCCCACATTAGGCAAATACAACATAAACGTATGGGTAACACAAAAACGCATTTTCCGTGGACGATTCCTTTAAGCGGCTTAACGAGGAAGGATCGCTCGATTTGAAATTCGCTCACGAGTCGCTTCTGTTTTTCTTTCTCGTTTGTGTTCCCTCTAGGTGGCTCACTTCATCAGACACCCATTTTCTTTGGTAAGGCTTTGAAAGGATTTTCACCTGGTAAGTGGTGAGTCATCCGTTTTCCGCGGTCTAGCCCCTTGTGCGGAGTTACATGGTAGGTACGTCAATATTCACAGTAACCCTCTTTAGCTGGAGAGGTAAAGTAATAACGTGACTAACGGCACTGATCGTATGTGATATTCTTTGGTGCCTTTCTATCATATTGTCCTATAATTTCAGCTTCATCTCTTTTATGAGCTGCTCACAACTCCTCGAAGTTTTGTGATTCGCAATGGCAATGGTACTGGAGTAATTGTTGTGGAGGGGATTAGGAATCCTAGTTTATAAATATGTCACCCAGTCCCTCTGGCTTGCAAATTAACCCACTTTTCTACCTTTCACATCATTTTTTATTGTTTCTGTATTTCTGTCCTACCAAGAGATCCCTTTCACTTGTTCCACAGTTGTCACCCTCGCTGATGATATCAATCATTTTGAACCATTCATCTGGTCATTAGTCATGTTTAGCGAGCCGTTTTGCTGTTACTCACTCTACATGACTCGTTAGTAATGCTGATCTCATCTTTGCTATTCGGATTGTAGTTCGATACCATTACCGACAGCAACGCTAAAAAACACCAAGAACTAGATCACATCACAATTATAGCTTCACCTTACCACCCATTATCATTTTTTATTAATTGCTATCATGTGCTACCAGTTACGGTTTCTTTTGATTACACAACACTGATCAACGCAGTTGAAGTCAATGTCAAGCAAGTATTAGGGTATCCTCAAGAAGGGTCTGATTTGGCAGGGGAAGTCTTCAAGGAATCTTTAACGACCTTCCTGTTTATATTGATTTTTGATTTTGATTTTGTTTATATTGATTTTTGGGGTGATCGGATGGGTGGTTTCTAAAAAGGTCGTCAATCGATAACAACACTTTGTATCTGGTAGTATTAGGTTGAACCATAATTTCTGTTACCTTTTGACGAAAAATTTCAAATTTATTTTTCTTGATTTGTGTCTAACTTCAGTCAACAAAATATCAGAAAAAATGCTGACACTGTAAGCAACCAGACCAGCGAAGCGAACCATCTAATAAGTTGCTCAAACAACAATATAATGCCAGCGAATAGGGAGATGACAGATGCCTTGCTTATAGAAATCTGGGGATTTCTGGTTGAAGAAAGTCTGGAGGTCGATTTTGAGATCATCCTCATCATTGAACTGCCGTCCGTCGGGGAAGTGGGTCAGAGATAGGAATAGGTGGTAGTCAGTTGGGGTCATGCCCGGACGGGGGAGCTTCGTTTAACCAAGGTCCTGGATCCTTTGACACGCCAACTTTGCCACATGTGGGTGAGCGTTGTCGTGGAGGAAGAAGTCTTGGTCCATTTTTCCGGCGAGTTTTGCCACTCCGGTGTCCAATTGCCTGCAGTAGAGATCGGCAGTGGCTGTCGTGTTGAATGGTAACAGCTTCCTATTTTTTTGAAAATTTTCAAAAAAAAAAGTTTTTTTCTCAATGCAATTTTTTGAAATTTTTCCTGTTCCAATTTGAGCCGATCGAGCCATCGGGCTGCCGCCATATGAGAGACAGTACCTGGGTCCAGCGACTGGTTACTTTTGTTAGTGGCCTCGCATGCTGAGGAACCGAGGCGGTGTTCGTGAATTTCGCACCTTTCGCGATATTGCCGTAAATTCACTGCTAGTTGAAGCCATAGAGAATATGAATGTCTTAATCAGTAGTCCTTTTCACTCGCTTTATATTACCCCCACTACCAAATGTTCCAGAAGCTTCCACAGTTTTCCACAAGAAAAATAAAAAGTGTAACAGAAATTATGGTTCAACCTAATAGCATTATGATTATAATTTGATTATTGAATTATGATTTTTTAGAGACACGGCATTATTTTGCAAGAATATCAGTCATGAAAAGGGTGGGACGGGGAGGTCGTATTTCTCAAAATTTTCCTCAACCCAGTGCTTGACCCTTTTTAGATCTTACTCTCGCGTATGGGTACAGAAATACGGCAGGGTTGGAGAACTGCCACAAATTGGTACAACACTGTGTTGGCTAGACAGCGATGGCTCAGCTCTTATCGTTCGTTCTCTAGATCAATAGTGCAGCTGCATTCAGCAACCGTTTACAGACATCTGAAGCTTGATTTGTATCTGCGCTGAAGCCTCTTATCACGTAGTATTACTCCCTATCACTTCTGAAGAAGACACACTATTCCCCCCCCCCCCCGAAAAAATTATTGCAATTAAACTGTAGCTGAAGGATGTAAAAGCGACTTTCTTCTATTCAGTAAAGGTTATTTGAAGAATCAGCCCACTTAAATACCAACTGAGACAAGAGCGGAACGTTGCTGACACTGTAAGCAACCAGACCAGCGAAGCGAACCATCTAATAAGTTGCTCAAACAATAGTAACTGCTAGGCGATAGTAATCTTGTTGCACGTGTCGTTTTAGAATTTCTCTGTATCGGTTCTTGAGTGTGGTATGTCAATTCACTGCTTAACTTGAGTTTTGAAATGTTCCAGTTGTATAAGGGGCAGCTTGCCTCAACTTCTACCAACCGGATCTACCACTCACTCTTTCCCCTTGAGGTTTTTCTTTCAAAGTTTTTTTTTGTCGCCACCGGAACAAACATCGTGCGCTTTTTCATGCCATGTGAAGCGATTGCGTTCTGGATTTTTCGCCTTGGAGACTTCGATTTTAAAAAAAGGAATATCTCACACAGACCCTACTGTTCAGTGCATCCCATCTGCTCTTTTATCTGTGCGGTAAGGTTGTGAAGAATGCCTCGAATTTGACTACCACTGGACACCACTCACTATTTCACGCTATCACTTACTATCATTGTAGTCCCATATGCTGCGCGCTTCCATAAAATCGTATCTGAAAATGTTGCGTCTGAATAGTAGTTCTGTTCCTCGTGCGAAAGCACACGAAATTGTTTTGGACAACGCGGAGGGCCCATTTTGCCACAACGCACAGAAATCATTTATTTTCATCATTTTTGATTCCACATGCAGGTGGCGGAATTCAATTTCGCATCGACTGCGTAGCATTATCGTCCAACATAAAAACTTGTAACGCCACTGCCTTTTTACTTGGTTCATTTTCTCTTCCTCTTCAAAAACTTCTTAACAAATTTTCCTCTGAATGTTTAACAACAATTGGGACTCCAAAATACTTATTCAAAAAAGCCAAATTTAAAGCTAAAAAGCTAAAAAACTAATAGCTAAATTTTATTTATTCAGAGCTAAATCATATGATAAACAGCGTATATCATATAATTTAGCTAACTTCCACTGTTTCAGGCCTGAAGAAGGCGTTACACGCCAAAATATCGCAAAAATAATCTCAATAAATTTTCGAAACTTTCGAGGGGTCTTTTGAGTTTTTTGAATGAATATTTTGGGGTCTCAGTTGTTGTTGAACATTCGGATAATCATGGGACTTCGAAACAGCACAAAATAAAAATTTCACTCTGTTAGGCAATTCACATTTCTTTCATGTGGTGACTTGTTTATCTAATCTATTGCTCAGACAGGAATTTAAATTTGTTCATTGTTTTACTTATACAGTCTTACGATCATATTGTCACACGTGGTCGAGTGTTTACCAGCAGCAAGAGTCAAATAACCGGTTGAACTTCTCATGTGAAGATATTGATTTTTAAAAAGTTCCATGAGAGGAAAAACACATTCCGGATCTTCAATCAATTTGCTGTCATCTCTGTGAAAATATTTTCGGTTTCAGGTGAACATTCCGTAGACGTGCGTATATTCGATCAAAGTGTACAAGATTCACCGTTCGCATGTAACGTTGGAGCACCAGAAAAAGTGGCCGTACGAGCCGTTCCACGACGTATACTAAACAAGGATCTGAATACTGAACACAGTTTTGAAAGTATGTTCTTAAATTTATGAACTGTTCATTTGAAAACCGTTTGACAGCGGCGAAATCATCACGGCCGCCGGTTTTTCTAATATTATCGGCGCCTCGTCAAAGAGCCGGTGGAGGTATTGTTGCGTTCAATAGGGACATACTGATTCAGTTCTGGTATTGTTTGTCAAACACAACGTTTTCTTCTTCTTTTTGAACTTTATTGTTATTCACATCTTCTCTGCCTATCACATTGTTCCTTGTGACATCTCCATGGCCCCATCACCCCTTTAGTTGTTGTCTGTGAGCGATTGCAATCATTTTGCCGTTTTACCGTCCTGTAACGAGTCTTGAGACACTTTTTTCTGTGGTAAAATTTTGTATCGCCCACGGTTGCCCTTATGTTTTGGCAATCTGACGCCTGCGCAGTAAACACCGTTTACTGCCTGGTGAGAAGCCGCCGCGCGCCTCCCCGTTGTCTTTCTGCGGTCGTCGCCAAAGAATCTTGCCCCCAAGAACGAGTGTGCCTGGTGGCTGCATGTTTTCACCATCACCGATCGCCTCCTGTCACATCAAACATCAACCGCTCGAATTCCAGGCATTTATGGCTGCTGATCCCACACCTTGTCAGTTCACCTATACGACCGGTAAGCGGAGAAATTCGTGTATTGCGATGATTTTTGCTCGTTATCGAATACACTCACTATGAGTACTGAATTGCCTTGGGAATCTTTTCATAAGTCCTGTATTTAAGTAAACAAAAGTTGCGTTCGTGCAAATAACTCACGCGATCGAGTGAAAGTTGCTCGTCTCGTCGTTGTGTGTGCATCACGGCCTCGTATTCCTCCTCGTTTTATGTCTGTTGAGCAAAGGTGTGATGGAGATAATGAAAGTACGGCGGGATGCGCCTTGATCAAGCCCCAGCTGTCTGTCGTCTTCCGATTTTTTCATTTGAATTTCTATGCCAGGGCTGTTCCACCTCTTCGTGGCCACTTCATCCAGTGTCATCGGACCATCCTTTTAAGGAGAAATCTGCAAAATTTTGAAAAATCCTTCTTTGCGGTTTTCATTGCATCAAACCGGAATACTGCGGCGGAAATGTGAAGCTCGAGAATGGTT
This sequence comes from Trichostrongylus colubriformis, assembly GCA_963978905.1. Taxonomy (NCBI): domain Eukaryota; kingdom Metazoa; phylum Nematoda; class Chromadorea; order Rhabditida; family Trichostrongylidae; genus Trichostrongylus; species Trichostrongylus colubriformis. The sequence continues at coordinate 11,847,034 of OZ022261.1, forward strand.
CTTTTATAGAAGTCTGCTTATATTGCTAAGAGCGCCTAGGCTTTGCATACTAATAATAAGGTCGATGTGTGTGGTCTCAAAGCCAATCATAGCGCTATGTGAATGTGGGAAGAGGAGAAGTATGAAGTTCATCGCCTCTGAAGCTCTTTTCTTTCCTCCCTAGGTGTTCGTGAGCTTACTCCCGCGACTCCCATTCAGTGTTTGCATCGTCCCCGCACTATTTGGCTTGTTTTTTTGTTTTTCATTGTGCTGAGATGTGAATTTTGGTGTAGTGCCCTTAAATGAGCCACTCATTTGACCCACTCGCCCAAACTTCATGAAAGCATTTCCATTGCTGCCTTTCCTTATCGCCGTGGCTACACTTCTCTGGGAAGCAATCAGTCGCTACTCAAGATCCGAATTCGGTTCAATAGCCAAATCCATCCATCCCACCCATTTTATCAACCATGATCTGCTAACTTCAGTTTGAGTTCAAATCACTCGGTGGCATGCCAAAAATCTGACAATCTTCCGTTCGGGAAACCTCTTTCCGAGGTTCGCGGGTGGCAACCATAAGTGGGTTCAGTATACTTTCCTACAACCGTTTGATGATTTTATAATCCTCTATGTTAGTTGAACATTTGCTCTGTCTGATAAGGTTTGATACATTTTTCTTACAAAAAAAACTGTATCCAGCTGGAAAGCTTAAGAATTAATGCGATGGCACTGTATAGAGACTCTCAGTCACTATTCATGATCCACAAAATCTTCTTTTCTTCATTTATGCTGGGGGTTTGCTCAAACCTTTTGAAAAAGATAAAAAATTCTTTTCGTACAATGTACTGGCAGCGTGCTTACATGAAGACAGGCCTGTGAACAAAGATGGCTGATATTTATCCGATTATGGTCAGTTTTCATTTATCTCGTAGCTATTGTGCGCTGAACAAAGCTTGGCGCCTCCCAACTTCTTACTCAGTACACGTCACTGGCTCACCATATCACCTATTATCTTTTATTATTGAGTACTATCATATTCTACCACAGACCAGGGCCAGTGCACTCCCAGGTGTCAAGGAAACTGGCCGCTTCAGTGAACTCCCCACCCCTTTTTTAGACATCTACAATACCAGTAACTGTTGCCGGATTGTGTAGTTGCTGTGTGTTTTATTGCTATGTAATCGTTCCTACCTGAAGCTAAAAGCTATTTACCTCACATTTCATTGCTGTAAAATACCCTTCGCTTCTCATCTGCTTATTGAAAATAGCTTCCAGTGCTTATGGCTGATCTCTGTAGGTACGGTCCCCTTTTTGTCTGGTTAAATACGACCCCTCCCCCGTGTAAAGGAATACTCATCTCCTTGTGTACCCTATTGCAGGCGTTCCGTAATGAGTTTCAATGAGAAAAATCCTACACCCCTTCAGCCACGGTTATGCGGTGGCAATTTTTGGTACGCACTAGCGTGACACGCAAAATTGTTTTGACGGAAACTGAACCATGAGGTAATAAACTTACCCACAGGTATGCAAAGAATACCTTCAGAGCTATTGTGATGGAGTAAGTGAATCACGTTTTTCAAGTTCTACATGGATAACAAATGTATGCTATAGTTACTGTCAGGGTTTCGTGGTGAATATCAAGCGTCAATTAAAATGTAGTTTTGCTTTGAGTGCAAAGGCGCTTGGCTAGATGTCAGACGTATTAAAGGCACCGCTAGGGGTGAGGAGAAAATAAGAATTAACAAGGCAAATTTTTTGTAAACAACTCTCCTGGTCCAGAAGGGATGATCTGCGGCCCATTGAATCATGTGTGGGTCTTTGGGACTCTTTACCACGCATCATATTGAACTGCAATATTCCAATTTGCTGCAAGGGCGGTGCAACGTTTGCGGCCGGCTGATTTGGCCTCTCACCCGTTTGCAAACTATCCCCGGCTCGTGACGCAGAGGGGCGTGGAAGTTAAGGGTGTTTTCGGGCTCCTAATTCTCGGGTTTTTGATCATTCATTTCCCTCTTGTACCTCTACTATCACATTCGCTGATCATCTCGGCTTCGTATTACACTGTTATTTTGCAAGATGCTAAAGTTACCCCTTAACGGTGTCTTTTAAATATTTTTGCATTGTCCTACTCTTTTTATTTTTGCCCGATGCTCGGTATTGATGACGATAGTATAACAGCACTGAAGGCTGTTTGATTTCGGCTAAACTTAAATGTTTAATAGCAGGGGATTTCGTCACGGTATGCCATTTTACGGTTGCGGAATTCATACTCTTGTAATCAATCATTTGCTTGTAAAGCAGTCTCACTTGTAGACTAATCACAGTTCCTTTTATAACCTGCACATTTACAAGTTCAAAGGGATTACTTTGCAAGAGGATACTAAACTTTAACTACTACCAATTCTAGCCATTCTTGTTTAGTATAGTCTCCATAAGCATAAAAGATCTAAATACCTCTGGCCCTATCTGATGGATATCCGGCTTTTCAATCATTCTTTTCAATCAAATAGCTACTCAAGACTGACTAGTATTCATCTTCCACTGTAGTAGATTCCCCAAGGGTGGATCGATGAATTTGGGTGTATGAGATAATCTGCTTTGTTTTTGCGAACTTTTCGAAAAATACCCATTCAGGCTTGAGTGGAGGCTGCGCGACGTTTGCATGGGACAAAAATCAGTTTTAAAAAAGCTCCTGCAACTACAATCTGAACTAGTTCCATTGCTTCGATTTTCGCTTCCAATTGACTGTCACATAATGTCACATGGTGAACTTTCTCTCTTAACAAGTAATTTGAGTGAAATTCTATCCAATGCGTTTTCACAGCTAAACTGTAAAGTTCGAAAACAGTCGACGGGTGTTCAGTTCTATTCCAACCAAACCCTCTTGTTCCTCCTCGCACCTCCACCTCTTTTCAGTACACGCAGCGCGATATACGTAGTTATTGGCCATTTTCACGTTGTCGCACTCACTTTGTTGGACCGAATTTGTATCTTACAGTAATACTGTGAGGGTAGATTTTTTGGGTAATTTTTCAAAATTTCTAAAAATCAACCTCGAAACTCGATGAAATTGTGCTGACGTCTTCAAATCTCTCGACTTGTTTCACTGTTCGTGAACCAGATGCTTATCGATTGTTTTTGAACTCTCAGATTAGGCGAGGCGCTTGCCGTTGCGCTTCCCAGGCAAAAGTGACCTTCTTGAGTTTTTTAAATTGCGATTCGGATGTTCTGGCAATAGAAGCTAAAAATGCGAGCCGTGATTTTTTTCAATAACTTATCTCTATAAAATTTTCTTGTTTACTGTGCACGTATCAATTCGAGAGATCTACTGGACACTGTAGCTACGGTAGCGATATGCTTACGGCTGTGTGGTTGTTAAATTTTTATTTAGGAGCAGGGAATGAATTGGTTTTAAAGTGTGATCAGGCCTGTAGAAGGGCTACTTGCCAGCCTGTTTCGCTGCTGCTGCCGGTATCCTTCATCACGTCCTCAACACCTTCTCAATGATCCTTCGTTCGTCGTCGGCCTTACGATGGGCGGTGACCGTAGGAGAAAATCTGCAACGATTCCTTATGCTCATTGAATGATGCGTTGATTGCGTTTGTCATCGCTATCGCGTTTGTATCGATTACCGGTACATTCTTGGCATGTTTTTCTTTTAAGTTACTCGACGACCATGACTTCCGTGCATCATGTCTGCTCACACTTTCGTTTCGGTCCCCGATGCAACGTGTCTCAATTCGAAAACAAGTGTCTCTCAATTCATTGTCATATGACCATTCATTTTCTGCCTTTCTGCCTCAAATTTATTTTTAAATCGTCTGAGACATGTCCCTCATTGATTTATAGACTCAATTTATATTCGTGTACCACTTCCATGAGAACCTTAATATTTCAGTTGACGCCTCGTCTGCGGGATCAGGAAATCTAGAAATTATGATCAACGGAGGTCGAGTACCCTGTCGGGTTCGAGAGATCGTCAGCCGGCAATACAAAGCCGTATTTACACCCACTCAGGTCAGTTAAAGTGGACAGGTCTTTCAAGAGCGCGCATCCAGTAATTAACCTAAAATATGTATGTACCCACTTTCGCAATGTTGTCTAAGTATATAACCCCTTTATTAATTGAGATTTGCTCTTCAGAGCGTCACTCATACAATCGAGATGCGATTTAACGGTGAAGAAGTAGCCGGCAGCCCATGGCACATACCGGTTGAAGACAGACCAGAAAGAAGACACGAGTCCAATCGGTTCGTGAAATTTGCAGCTTCATTTACATCGAAGTAGCTCTTAAAGTTGGGCGAAATTCTCAGTTGAGAGGAAGAATAATGAAATGCCTCATTTCTTAGAGGAATCGTTTATGAGTGTTGGGGTGGGGGTCGATTGGTCGGATTTTCGCCCAGCCGCCCGCGGCGAGCTGGGCGGCGTGTGCGGGCTGTTTGTAATTTTATCCGTTGAAACAGCCACAACATATAAGGACTTCCGAAGCTTCCAAACTGCAATCTTTGACGACCCCTCACGATACCAGCCCACTGCATACTGAGCGGAATTCCAACGGACCGCAGCAAGTCGTGCTGACGGCGCCGCGAAGCGAAAATTCGACCGATCGCCCCCACCCGTTACGTTGTATTGCTAGGAACCGCATGCAAAGTTCCACACGAAAAATAAAATCCAGCTGAGATACAGCTCATCAAAACAGTGTCCCTTGTGGTGGGGCAATCGAGAGGGCTCTAGGAGAAGCGACGGTCACTAGGTCAGGGACGCAGAGTTAGAAGCAAATCAAGACAAATCAGCATTTGGTGCAAAAATTTGAGCTGCGTTCTTCTTGTTCAGTGGTTGCTCGGCGTGACTTTGAATGAGTTGCTTTACTTCCACTTTTTCAATTTCTGCGTTGTAAGCGAATTGTCTTTTTTTTCTGTTTACAAGCTTTGCTAAATAACTAGGGAGTCAAATAATCAGCATTGCAGCACTACTTCTTACTACTCTGAACTATCTGGCGCAGGTCTGGTAAGGGCGCCAGTGAACAAGATTGCCACATTTGAAATCACTGGTGAAGGCCTGGAACTCGGCGACATTCAGGCGAAAATCTATGGTTTGTTCAACTTATTCGGTATTAATTTAATATGTCTAATGTTTTATAAAACAAGACCCTTATATCACACGACAACAATTGGGGCTTCGATGTATCAGAAAATGGTCTCCCGATATGCGGTTAAATAGTGCGCTGTGCTCCATCAGAGAACAGGGCATACCCCCTCCTATTTATTGAAAGGGCAAAAAAAGTGCTCATTATGGCATTGCCACGATTTTGTTAGCCACAGGATTATAAAGGCAACATCCTCCCACATGACTCATTGGAGCAAGGTCATTAGTTCCGCCTTTATCGGTCACTGTTAAAAGGCGCGTAAAACTCGTCCACGCCAGCCTAATAGTGGCTTTTTGTGGTTTCTGACGGCCTCCTCTTCAATGATAATGATTGCTTCATTGTCCGGATAACTATTTTTTGAGGAGACAACCAGTTTTTCAGTCAGTACTGGTCCATCAAAAAATTTGGATTTGTACATACATATATTTCAGGACCTGATCAGCGAGAGTTTCCTGTACGAATAATACCTCGCGGTAATGCACGATTTACGGCCGAATATCGTATTGAACAGGTGTGGAATTCATCTTCTGCCATGTAATTGTTATGGTGCTGAACTTTGAACCCCCCAGCTGGAACTAAAAATGTTCAAAGGTCGGGCATGCCATATGTTCGACCTAGTCCTTCTGATCATATCGGATGTTCGCTTGCTAAAGTTCTGCAATGTCGAATGCAACATGACAACAATTGATGAGTTTTTAAATATGCACCAAAATGAAACATGTTGTTATCGATCGGTGGCTGCAAACCAGTAGAGCGCAATTTCGGAAACGATTTGGAGGTGGAGACCAGTGATGGGAGGTGATTGTATGAATGTGAACGATTCATTCGAGAACACACAGTGTGACACGGTTCGATTCCAAAGCGACAATAAAAATATGCAGGCATTTTTCCATGATCGCCCTAGTGCAAATTTAGTTCAGTCCACGCTATTTTATTGAGGCAACCAACAGCGAGCGATCAAAAAAGGAGCTGCTAACTCGTTACTGGTACGGCCAACTGATTATGAGGCCCCAACAGAGTTTTAATGATTTTTGCTAGCTGCTGATTTGGCCACGGCCCGCGATACAAAAGTGGGTACAGGGTTGTTGAGTTATGGGCAAAAGCTTTGCTCTTGGACGGGACACGAACCCACACCCCATCATGCTTTGATTGTATCAGTGAAGAAAATGTCAAACTGATTAAAGCATGGGGTGCAATGGTTCGGGTCCGTCCGAGACCAAATCTTTTGCCCATAGCCCAGCATCCCTACAACGACTATTATAACTGTTATTATGAAGTTAGCAATTCCCCGTTCCACTGTTAGCACCGCATCTCGAAAGCAGTTCTCGCAGAGAGCGAATGTTTACAGCAGTAAACGCTGCACTTGAACAATATGAAGAATTTCGGGAATGCGGCTTAATATAAACATGATAGCGAAGAAGAGGGGCTTTATTGACGTTATGAAGAATTTCAGGTTGGTGAACATCATCTGACGGTATGGATTGCTGGACGTAAAGTGGATGGCAGCCCGTTATCTGTGGCTGGCTACTCGGCAGATCGAGTGAGGCTCGAGCCGCTTGGGGGCGGTGCAGTGGGGCATCCTGTACAGTTTGTCGGTGAGTCGACATCATCGCCGTGATCATCGTCGCTCCTCTCGTGTCCCCCCCCCCCTGCCCACCACGATCGTCACATACAGCCAACTCCAGCAGCACACACGGGGGCCGCATTCATTTGCCTCACACTCCACGCTCATTTCCCTCTCGAATCGAATCTCCCCCTACCTTACATTATTCACCGACGCGCACAAGCACCTATACACACCCGCACCCGCACACACCCACTGGTTGCAACACATTTGATCAGATCAGTTGACATAGTCTCGGCTAGTCGCCGTGCCTCCACCCTCAATCGCCTTTCCCTTACTCGTCTGACCTCCCCCAGTTATCCCAGGCTACTCCTGCCCAAATACCAGTAATGAGTGTGCCAACTGATGGCGACGGTCGTCGTACTAACACGACGCATGGGACCGATGAGCGACGAAAAAAATTCAGCTATTATTCACAATTATATGTTATTCCTGCAGTTGATGCCGTTGATGCCGGTAAAGGACAGCTCGAAATTTCTGTCAACCAGGGACGTGTGCCCAACAATGTACAGATGCAAGGCGCCGGAAGGTATCGGATCTATACAGTCGCTTTATTTAGTTAATATTCTCGGCCTACTGATTATATCTACTTCATGCTGTTCATACCATTCATTACCCCAACTAGCTGAGATGCTTTAACAAAGTAATATTTCCTGTTTCAATGAAAAATGTTCAGATGCCTTGTCACTTTCATTCCGCAACATCCCGGCACCTATGTGATAGATGTGACATTCAATGGCGAACAAGTGCATGGTTCGTTCCTTGCAACTTTGTTGTAAAAGATTTTAATAACGAAGACTTGTTACACTAGAGTTGCTACTGAATCCGTCATTATTAATCAACCCCTAACCAATATTTTTGTAGTAAAAATGTTTTGAATATTAAGCACTACAAAAAGGGACGTCAAGAATTTTCAAGAAATGCTTGTACTTTGTCTACGAATCATGTTGACTTAACAGACTGCACACGTTTTTTTTCATCTGCACAAATTTTCAGGTTGTCCGATCAAAGTTGAGATATTGCCGAAGCAGGTTGGCGAAACTATCCATGCGAATCTCACACCGACTGCTGTATCGACTGCCATTTCAGCTGGTATGTTTTTTAAAAGATCTTCCAATGGATCTAGTAGTGATGTCTCGAGTCCTATAATAGGGCAGGGTTTTTAATTTGATGACTAAGGACTGGTTTATCTGCTCGTTTTTCTCATAATTATAGCGGCTATCCATGTAGTTCATGATGGGGTTGGCTTTAGAAATGATTCTGAACATTCTGTAGCCACGACAAAAACTTTTTGGTCTATTAACTACTGTAAGTGAATTGTGAAATTCCTGATGATGATAGTGCTTTGATCGATGTGAGGAGGGCCGATGAAAAACAGCCATTTTAAACGAGTCTTTGCCAATTGAACTGATCATTCTGTAATACATTGAATGGATTCTGCCAGTACACCGTTTGCCATCTATCTGTCGTCGTGGCCGTATGACTATCACGCTCATTTCACTCACACGCGCACCTTTTACGAGTGTGCGACGGACTGTACACATGGAAGTAGATTAGGATAATACGCGTGTCGCACTCCATAACTAGTTATCAAGTGGTGCACGCTTACCCCCAATGTGCAGCATCATAGACAGACAGATAGGCTGGATCACTATCTGATCTATTCACTAGTGAGGTGATAAATGGTTCATTTAAATTACTGTCAAGTCCAAGTGCGCGTTCAAATAGGGTAAAAGGGCGTAGGACGAGCGTGTAGACTGAGTTTTGCCCGAGCTAATCTACTCCTATATTTTTGAGAGGCTATCGCAAAAAGAGAACACTCTATATGAATTTCGACTGTTTTTGATAACCCTTCTCTTCTTGGAACCTGTTTAATTTTGTAAGGACGTCGAGTGCATGGCTTAAAAAAAATGAAGGAAAATCAACTTTGACCGCTTTATCTTTTATTTTCTGAAAAACTGAAGGAATCGTTCACGGAAATGTAGGTTCTTCTGTTACCCATATATTTATGCCGTATTTGCTTACTATGGGCCGCATGCGAAGTTTAACGCAAAAAATAGGAATTCGGCTGAGATAGAGCTCCTCAAAGTGGGGCGTCCGAGGGGGCACGGCCCCGAGGGCTTCAGGAGTCAAGAGGCGATGGTCACGTGGTCAGAGACACAGGGTGAGACGCAAATCCACATTGGGCTCGAAAATTTGCACTGCGTTCTGTCCGCTAACGGCTGTTAATGTCACTCGGCAAGGTTTCGAACGAGTCGCTCTTCCAGATTTTCTTGCTGATCACGATTTAATAATTTCCTTTCGAGCAGGAGTGCACATACGATTGGCTCTGGGCAGTTAAATATTTCGCGATAACAAAATCATAAGGCAATAAATTGCTTGGTTTGATCTCACGCCATGCAATACGCCATGTATTCAACTTCTCTTCAGTATCATATTTAATTTTCTCCCAGACAAGTGTTTCGCCAATAAGGCCACTCCGTAAGATCGTAGAACGTGGCTGATCTGAGTTTGGATCATAGGGGCATATGTCACTTGCCACTGCTCCAAATAAGCGAATCACTCGTGCATTCCAAGACTGAAACTATGCATATGGTCATTTAGAATAATGAAGGACTTCTGCGGTGTGATTTGCGGACAATCACTGCCTCTGCTTGAGCCTAGGTAACGTCGCCCTGCTTCTGGTCACGTTGATGATAATTTCCATGGAGCAGCTTTCTAGTCAAATTTCCTTTCCGTTTCCTTCATGCACATACAGTAGCACTCAAAAGTATTCAGCCAAACACTTTTTGTCATAACTTTTTTCTACTTGACCACATTTGACAAAATTTTAATATGTGGTGCCTGAACCTATTGTCAACATTTCCTTCTACTTGAGTGCCGCTTGACTCTTTTCATGGTTTTTTAAAAGAATTTACTACAAGACCACCCAAAAAAAGTAAAAGGCTTGGCAAAGAAAAACGGCTTTCTGTACAAAAACAAAACGAGCAAGCCTCAGAAAACATTAATATTTCGTAGAAGGACCACGACTTTTGATGACAGCGGCACAGCGGTACTGCATAGGGATGGCACTCCGAAAACAAAAAAAAATTGCATTTAACCACGTAACTTACATCGTTGAGAGTATACAGTGTCTCCAAGTACAACATACTAAAATTTCTCTTAGATCGGTCCAGTCGCAAAAAAAAGTTACAAGTGAAAAACCCAAGAAACCATTTGCAAGACCATTTCGCCGAAGAGCGCTACTGTACGTCTCATCAGCGGCCATGCAGCCCAGAAATACGCCCCCCTCCCCCAAAAGGAGCCGCCGGTACGACCCTTTCGGAATTTTATGGAAAATACGTACCCCTACCTACCCACTTGCCCCTGTCTCCTCCGACGACCTCACCCCGGTCAATGCCTGTAAAAATGTCGTCATTGGAATGTCTGTGTCTATACTCGAGCCGTCTACTTATAAGGGTGAGGTCGTCAATCGATAATCATTCCACTGCCCCTTACAAAGTATGACGACTTATCCAGAGATCGCCTTCTTATCGCTCATCATCGTTTCACTCGTCTCGAAATTTTTTTTCGGAATGGACGGAATTGTCGAGGAACAGTCCATAAAAATTTTCCCTCATACAACCCCTCACCCCTAACTACGACCCCCATTTCCAACCCAAAATACGACCCCCTGGAGATATCCTCGAGGGAACCCTAAGTCTGGCCCAAACTGGTATATTGGGTCGGAGCACTGGAGAGCAGCTCACGCCAGCTGCTTGCTCGCAAGTATGGGGGCACAAAAGAGGTCGTTTCACTTCGTTTCGTTTTGACCGCAATCGCATCTCAGTCATAACTGGGTTTAAGTGTTATAAATTCAGCGTAGTGTTCCCTGAACATCGTCATTCAAATATTGAGCACGATAGTCTTATATCTATCAACTTTCTCCAAAATCTTTAATTTCGCTGGTATCTTTCGGGTCCTGGTTCTTTCTCTCATCAACTGTGTCAACTGGAAACTAGGGCTCGAAGAAATCTTTTTGTGGCGAAATCCCCGTCAAAAAGCACGCCTCGAGCTACAGGGACGGCATAGCGGTTAACAGCTGATGCCTTTGGATGACAGGCCCCACCTCCTTGGGTCGCCTTTGCCGAGGAATCTCTGTGGGTAGGGTAGTGAAAACGATACTTATCGTACCGTATCACTGCCGTATCGATCGAAATTACGTAGTGCTTGACGTGCTTGCTTTCGTGTGAACACTTCCTGGTCACATCTGTAATGAATGATACGGCCGAATTACCCTTACCAGTGCTTCTAATGAGGTTACCACTGCCTTTAATGGGGTTGACTTTTTTCTGATCCCTGCCTTCAAGATTGTACATGAAAGCATAGCGTCAATGCTTTCCAGCTATCCCGTGTCTCATGTCTCAGAAAGTGGCAATTCTGTGGTCGGCGGACCAATCTATTCGACAGAACTATCATGAAATGTAGCTTCAGCGAGATAGCAAATCCATTTCTATAGCTGACAAGTCAGGCAGACTTGGCTTTGTACAAACGCGGTTTACTGTTAGCAATAAATCAGCAAAAGTATTTCAGGTGGATCAAGTATTGCTGGTGCTTTCCGCCAATCTCGAGCCCCCACATCACCAGGACTCCTTCATCACAGTCGCCAACGATCGGCTGAAACTAATCCTCGTAGTCCGACGCTACTCCAGGAAGCACGTGGCAGAGCTGAGAAACCATGGATGCAGGTCGGCATGTCTTTCATATTTAATGGAGGCATCGAGTACTACCACAGCATCGAGTCCTATTTCCGATTTTATAAATTGTAATGATTAGAAGCCTAATTCTTTTATTGCCGCCGCTGCACCGTTACCACAGACATGGCAGGGTCTTGAACCACCTGGCCGCCAGCATTTGTTAATTGATAATGTATTTATTTCCGAAATAAAAGCAGCTAGCAGCAATGGCTACTTCAGCGAAATTTTGCTGAAGTAAAGTACCTATTAGATTATTCAGTGCTCATTTTTAAATGGAAGTCGAAAACATGGCACAATTCTGAAAACATGGCCCTCTACTCACGAAATAGTGAGAGGAGCCAAGTATAAAAGCTTGTACAGCCATTTTTTTCAACCTCACCGGGAGAGTCGATTAATTTTTGGTTCTGCAACTGATTCATAACAGAACTGTTTCATGAGTCATGTTTTAGGACCACTGTGAACAGATTAATTACTATCTACTATCGTGTTGTAATGAAATGAACAAAGACATGTGTTAGAATGCACAGATTTGTTAGGATGGCCACTTTTTCAAGCGGCATCCTTGCCGCGCGCGACTTAACGCGCGGCAAATTTTTTTCTGAATGATTCACGATCCCATGAATGCAATTCCACTCTGTATAGTTTTGTAGAGCACTGAATCCCTCATTCCACTATCTTATTTGTTGTTCCCGTCATCCCTTGGCTTCCCAAATTCAGGTGACGTAAGCGGCAGCTCGTACCTACGAAGCGCGAAGTCTCAACCACGCCCATTAGCGCGGCAACCGGACCATCTGTCTGTCCATCGCGTTCGCACACATAAATACTTTTTCAAAATTATGAGCCTAGTCATAGGTCAAGCTGCCTGGGAGCTCTTGAAATTTCGCCCAATCCCATATGATTGAGTCGGAGATTGATTGGCACCACCAAGCGGTACGCTATGAGAACCTCATGATTGCTCGAATTTTTTGTAGCAAGGTTAGCCAGCGACATGATGGGGGCTCAACTGCACGTGCTTCATGTATCTGTAGCCTTCCTGAGTAAGCTTAGACATCTCTCCTGGGACGTGAACTGATACCAAGCTTATTTGGCCCTATAAAAGCACTCATTAATAAATCGATCGGCGTCTCCTTGAAACAAGCACGCGCTCAGTGCCGCTAATATTTTGTACAAAAGCTGGAGGCGTGGCGTGTTCCGTAAAGAGACTCAATAGCCCTCAGCTCTTCCATTTCCTTCTTGCATACCATAGCATCGTGTTTTCCTGATGGTATAGTGACAAGAGGTAATTACTTGTATTTTTGTAGAGCATAGAAAAATTATTAATTATTAGACCTATGCTCCTACCTCGTCCCGACTAAGCTCCTCCCTATCGCCCAATCGACAATGGTCAGCTACCAGCACATACGATAGAACGTACACTACAGACAGGACGCTTTCGCCAAGTGACCCATCCAGGTGCGTAGCTTATTTACTTATTTATTTACTTAGTACTCGGCTAAACGACATGCCATCTGCCAGGGCAAAATCGTAAATTGAGGGTTGAAAGGAGAGCTAGAAAAGGAACAGAATTCAAAATTCACATCGATAGTGAGGAGGGGCTAATCACCTATTCTTCATGTACTTACCTAGCTGTGTGTATTTTTGGCTGTTACCAAAAAAAATTTTATTTGTTTAATATAGATCGAAACACTTCGTGGATACGACGGTTTCACATCGGTCTCCATCACCACCACCACCACAGAAGACGTTAGTTTTACAGTATGCTCAAGTACTTTGTGTCGATCAAAATTTCATATATCGTTTTTTAAGGACCTATGAACACACTATTTACAATGGGCGTACTCCTTCACCATCAGGAGTACGGTAAGTGATTTGTATATCAGTCTGATCTTCAATTTGAAATGAAGTGAAAACAGTTGTAGGTCAAGAGAATTCGCTGAGCGCCAATTCGAGACGCCATCGCCAACTCGATATGAACGTAAATATCCGCTACCATTCACGAGTACCACCACCACGAGCACTAGTGGGGTTCGACAGGTGGAGAAACCTTACAGGTACTGCTGCGGGAATTGGAGCGCTTAGTTCCAATCTCATAATTTCATAGCATTAGTTGTTTCAGGTCCACCTCACCGCCCAGAGACGAGATCCGATCACGTACTAGCGATCGTGTTGTATCGCCGTTTAGGTGAGTGCGAGTCTTATTAGAAATCGGATGGGATAAATTTACCAGATTGGAGAATATGAAAGAGGAAGCTCAGCAGTGTAACAGCAGAGAAAGAGCGAAATGAAACGTTGAAAACCCGAGAAATAAAAACCTAAAAAAGCCCTCTTTCGCGCTCCTCTGCATCGCTAGCAGCCTGGGTTGATGCAGACGGGCTAGGGCCAGATCAGCCGGCAGCGCACGTCGTTCCGCCTTCGTCGGCCACTCCCTCGGCAGATATTGGCGGGACCCGCAGTGCTGCGGAATTGTGATATGACTAGGCTGGCTCAACGTCCAGTTGTCATGCCCTTCAAAGACACTAGGAGGCGTAATCAGAGTAGGCAGGAGTGGGAAGAAACATCCTCCCTGGATAAATGTACACGTTCAAGGAAGGATATCTGTTACGTAACTCGATTTGAAAAGTGCACTCCAAGATTCCCATCATGGCCTGCCGTCCTCTAGTTTGCCATGCAAGTAGCTACCGTGGGCGGAGCAAGGGCAATGACTTGGTGTTGCCGCTTCCCCACCCCTTGTAGTGATGCAAGGACGCGAAAATCTCTCCTGGATGAAGAGTGTCAGTGGTAGAGAGGGGCCCTATTTCCCGGGCTTCTGACCGTTACATTCATTCTTTTTCCACTGCGACATTTTTAGCATCTATTTTTTTCCTCAACAATTGACCACATTACTTCACGTGGTGGCTTTGAAGTTTGAGCCCAAGAGAATTCAAATTGAGTGGGAAATAGTGGGTTCCCCAGAGCGCAGATGTGAGCGGATAAGTGGCTCGCTAGGTGCGCGAATTTCAGGCCGAACCACAGTAAACTTGTCCAATTTGACTGAAAATACTTAAACGGATACTAAGGCGTTTATGACCTTGAACCATAGAGCCTGTTCAATCCCGGCATTTCGAATGTGGGAAGTATCCACTCTTCAGAATTTAGAATGGCCATTTCGAAAATCGTCTCGTATTGCTTCATTTTTTGACCAGTTTCCATATAAATTGCTCCTGCCATCGGCTGCAGTTCTACTAGTACGAGCAATGCGAAGCTTATGACTCTAAAATAATTTTTCTGCTACCATTTTTACTGTCGCTGTGGACTTTTCTTCACTGTGTTTTAGTGAGCTTCCATATTTATTTAAACATAAGGAAAGCACTGAAAACAGATGTACTTGATATTAAGAGGTAACTTTTGGCAGAGATGACCCACGGCCATATGGCCACCGTACCACATGAGCGGAACATACATTTCCGTTAGCGGCGATGCGTGCCTGCGTTCGATACATTCGGTTTCTTGGAGCTGCTGGTTTTGCTTCTGTCAAGTATAAACTCCATTTTGCGAATCTCAAGATGAACGTTAATGTTCAGAGGCACTCCATCACCATCAACTGGTGAAAGAATACGTCGCGTTGAGCAGCTGGATCCCATAGCAGCCGAAGAAGAACGCGAGCGACGGCGAGCACAAGCGGAACGTGATCGTATCGCTTCATCGTCAGTTGGATACACAGTAGCACAGTACGGACAACCGGGTAGTGTAACGATCGACAGAAATCATTCGCCTGATAGGTATTTTCAAATTTTAATATTGTTCTCAATTTGCGGATGCTTTAATGCCAGCTTCACAGGTACTCCACACCACGGTCCTACGTCGGATCACTGGATAAGAAAGAACTCCGCAATGCGGTCAGCCCTTCAACGTTTGAGAGCAAGCAGGTAAATACGGGTTCAAGTACCTGACGAAAAATCCCGCGATCGAGAAGAATGCTGTTTGTGTTACAGAGACCCGAATCACCCGAATATTCTGCCGTCTACGAGCGCTTCGATCGGAAACGTGATGAACCTCCACCAGCCCCTGCTCATGCTCATGTTCAACCGAGTGCGTCCAAAACTAGAGCGGTTACATCGGCAGAGAACTCCCATCAACAATACAGGTAATTGACAAGTTAATGCGTGCCGACCACATTATGTAAAAGTGGTTAATTCAAAGATTCAGATCGAGAAGCCCGCCACCGGACTACGACACCGGTCCATCTTTGTCACAGAGTATCGCCACAACGGTCAAGGTAAGAATTTCGGAATTGCTGATTAGAAGCCCCAAAGTCGAGCGTTGACCTCCTAGAGACAGAATAACATGCACAAATTGGAAAGACTTTTTCTATGTCCTCTAGTCGTACTATGGAGCACTCTAAAGCGTCTCTAGAAAAACCTTGCTGTGAAAGGTGATCATAGATGATCAGGTCTCACAGCAAGGTTTTTTATTTGAGGAAACCGGAAAAGCTTAATTTGTGGCAGCTCGTAGAGTAACTGGAGAGTATGAAAGCAGGGATGTTCAGCAGTGTGACAGTAGAGAACTAACAAAATAAATTCGAAACACTCGAGAAATAAGGACCCAACCCCCTTTTCACCTTTTCCTTTCTCGTCCCTCTGCATCACCGGTCGGTAGGGTGGATGCAGACGAACGAGGGGCTAAATCAGCCGGCTGCGGACGTTGTCGTGCCCTTCAGGCAACTCCATCGGCGGATGCGTGGCAGCGCAACTCGCAGTGCTGCAGCATCGTAGTTAGACCTCACGCCGCGTTTTTTCAATACGAGTTTCACAACACTTCACCTCTTCTGAATTGGAATGTTGGTATTCAAGAGACGGCCATACTACTTCTCTCTTTCTTCTTACCCAAGGCGGTGCTTGTTGAACTTGTGATAGCATCTGTGATGGTGCGACTGACCTTCGGCTGACAAGCCATACATAAGACGTGGGGCCATGATTTGTCTGATAACTGGTTATCGATGGAAACCTAAAGCAGAGGTGCTGAATGGTTAAACTAGGAAAATAATCCGGGGACTGCTGACCCTTATCGCTTCAGATATGGCTCACGACATCTAGTGTACAATCCCTGCCCTTCGAAGACTCGGGCGAAACCAGTGAATCATTCTATGTTAGCGCGGTTGTCGCCTGCGGTTTGGCCAATGGCAGATATAGGTCAGGACACTCGAATTGGATCAGGTTGTCGGAACTTGCAGCGGGCACGCTCTCTACGCGAGACCAGTTCACAACGGAATCAGCAAGACGCTTGTTGCTCGCCGCTTGCAATGCTGTGGTGCGATAACCTAGTTTGAGTACTTGCACATCCGGTGGATGTGAAAGATTTCTGAAAACTCTACAGGATACTTTTACGGGTCTGTTACTCTAACCATTTAGTGCGGTGTCGGTAAACATGGCTGGACATATCGTCAATCGGATACTACTGTAGAGCCTATTAGCTTTCATTGGTAAATAAACCGAAAAGTTATCAAACGAGTTGAGCTGCTTCTTCCAAAAGAATCAGGCCGAATGTGAGACGCTCTGTATCTGGAGAAAAGAGACTAACTAACCTTCTGTTGTGAGCAGGGCGTAATACAAGCACTCTGATTGCTATTTCCAGTTTCAAATTACCTTCCGCTATGAGGAAAGCAGTCTTGACACTTAAATCTGATCTCATTAGCAAAAATATATCCAAGGGTCACTACCATGTTTTTGTGAGCCCGTCTCTTTTCCGGTTTGGAGCCTTTCCATATAACATCTCAGCAGTGATATCTTCTCTGATATTTTCAGCAGCTACTGTTACATTAGAGCTGTTATTAAATAGTATGGTGATTGATTTTTAATGTTTTCGATTTTTGTAAGCTGCTGGTTTTCATCGCCTCTGCAGAAGGAAACTGTGTTGTGGGCCAAAACGGATTGATGAATATTAGTAGGGTTTTATTTCCTCATTGACTATCGACTTGCTCTTTTCTTGGGTGACCGCAGGGTTTCCTATACTTTTTTCTTCTTCACCTGATTTTCATTGCCCACTTTTTCACACACTCTAATAATTATCCTTTTCTTATGCTGGTCTATACAAGCGGCTAGCTATCCCTGTATAATTCCTCGGTTTTAAATCGGTTTATGTTGGGCACTTTCAGCGTCAGTTCTATGATCGGGTAACCTGCTTACCCGAAAATCATGCATGTCATCCCTTGTGCAATCTTTGTCGAACTGGCGATATCTTAATATTTCCGACCTCGATATCAACCTGTTTGGTGGCTGGGTTTTAAACAGTCTTGAACTATCGTAGTAATAACTGTATGCATCATATTGTAATTGTCGGAGACGACATTAACCTTCGGATTGCGCCATGCACTTACCTTTCACTGAAATTCGTAGAGGCCTTTGATAGCTTGGCCTGTGCAAATGGTCTGTGGCATGACCCGTTCGAGGTTATTGCTGTTTAGATTTTGTTTTTATCACCCCAGATACTTACGGTAGCAATCAGTGAGCAGCACAAACTGTGAGCTGCGACCTTCTCAGTGGGGATTGTACTGGGATCTTGCACCCTGCAACGGCGCCTGTTGCCACTACTTCTTCATTATATCATATGCCGTCAACCAGAAAATGTGTGTTGGTCGAGTTCAATGCTTAGAAACTTCGCTCTTGTCTATCAGCTGTACAACAAAGAGAGTACACATTTGATAACAGTCAATAGTGTTAGGTCGCTCGCTTTCAGTGTAACATTCCAGTTGATGTCCCAATTAGCCTTAGCTGGCAACAACCACCATTGCCATCGTCGGCCCACACGTCGTCATCATCGTTATCATCGCGGCTACGACCGGTTATCTGTTCTTGACTGCAATCATTGTATTGAATAACTGCAAACACTTACAACCTGTTCTTTATGCGTTTAAATGTCCTTTAGGGAATGCCACAGTTATAAATGGGTTATTATGGGAAAGTGTTTGAAAACTTCCTGTCCGCAACCTAATTAAGTAAAATCATAGATTCGGAGAAAATGTTCTCGTTTCAAGGGACTTGAAAATCACTGATTTAACCCAGCTGACTCCAAGAAGGCGAAGCTAAACAAAGTTCGTTCACTGGATTTTTCCCAAGGCTCTAAATCAGGGTTAGAGGGGGTGGGGTCGTGCCTTATAAGCGCCGATCGAAGAATCCTCAACACGCTATCTGGAAGCACTGGAAGAGGGGTGATGTGGGGAACAGTACAAAATATGGTTATTGGTAGCTGAGTTTTCAAAGTCACTTGGGACAAGGTGACAACAGAAGAAATGGTTATCGATCGACGACCTTTTTTAAAATAGATATCAGAGTTTTGATTTACCAACATAGCATTAGTCATCAGCAAAGACAAGCAGGTTGGGGGTGAAGGTCGTATTTTCAAAAAATTTCCCTTATTGCGACACTTGATCCTGATTCAAATGACCAGGGTTTAATAGGGACTCTGAACCCGCTACGAATAAGCTTTGAATTTCACTTTAACATCGAAGGGGTATTTGCATGTATATCGGCTGACTTCACAGTGGCCAGTCTATGGCCACTACGATGTCGCTATGCTTTTCGATACATCTGGTACCAATTAATCGACCAAGCGGCATGGGTAACTTGGTTCTTAAAGATGGGTCCGTTCCGCGGATCCTGCTTGTAATATCGATTCCTATGGCCACTACCACTCTCTATTCCTTTGTATAACTGGTACTAAACAGAATCCTCTTCCATCCATCGTCGTCAAAAGGTTGATGCCCGTGGAAGTCTGACCCTCATCTCTCCTCATTTAGAAAATCATGTTGAAATGCAAATCAGTAATTTTTCAGACCTACGACGAACCGACCTATACGGAAACCACAGCGATCACCCGTACCAGCTACACGATTTCTCCCAAGCCGGCAGAAAGAGAACAAGAGAAGTAAACTACGAAAAACCTCCTGGGGAATTATATGAAATACTTATTGATTCAGGAAACCTGAGGTGGCACCGTATCGGGCTGGAAGTCCAGTTGATGAGAAAGTGAAGACAAAGGCTAAGGATGATCAAAGCTTCTTAAGAACACAATCAGAGGTACACTTCCGTCGTATCCTTACAGTCATTCATCTGCCGAACAGTTAAAATGTCCTGTGTACATGTACTTCCGGCATAATTCATCCCATTTAGCCAGCATGTTGTACAGTACCGTATTCATCTACATTTAAACGTTGCTCTGGAATTTCTCTGTCATTTTTTTGTTTCCGCGGTGCAAGACATGTTCTAACGGAACTGTACTGTTCAGTTCATCGATCGAAGTGCTGCTGTACCTCCTCCAGTATTATTACGAAGTGGCGAAAAATCTCAAGTCTATGACATGCCGGCAGAGAAGTTAAAAAGGTATGCATGTGCTTGTAAAATCACGAAAGTCACTGTAAAAAACGTCGAGTAAACTGAAATTCAAAAAAAAAACTGAAGTGGGGTCCAAAAAATTCTCTCAGAAAAAATGACCTCTTGGGGAGAGAGCAGTATGAAAACTTAGCGAAAGCCGGAACTTGATATGATTAAAAAGGCTTCTAGGGTCGCTTAGCGCTCTGGATTTTGGCTCCTCCCCAATTTCCTGTGCATTGCGCATACTTCACTATAGATTCCGTGTACTATTGTCTATCACATACTTTCTACATAGAGCATTATTCAGCAACATCTAGCCCTATCATTTCAACAGTTTCAGGTTCAATACGTTTTTCCCCTCCTACCACTCCCCCTACCCCCTCCCCCCACTACACTCACTCCATATCTTTATGTGAATTCTGCTCCCTGCTCATGGCTGTTCCACAGTCCCTCCACTTCATGGGTACATTCTGTTATATCCGATCAGTCCTGCACGGGGTTCCTTCGATAGTCCAGGTTTCGGTCCGTACGCGACATGGAACGTCCTACACAGGCTGGCATAAATTATGAAAATGCCTTCATATCCAACACTAAGGCACTTGAATCACCTCACTTTCAAACTACCGTATTTCCAATGAATTTGTACGATTTTTTCTGGCCTTCAGAATTCCGTCTTAGCCATTTCAAAGTTACTTAGTACCGATTTCGCCGTTAATAAATCACCTACGATTATTCATTCAGAATTTTTTCGTTTTATTGCACCATCAGAGCATTACATTAAAGATGACGGTCATCAGTACTGATTTTGTCTTCAGTGGCTCGAACAATTTCCTGTTTCAGATTATGAATTTCACATTTTATCCCGCATTCTATGATTCATTATTCAATTGTTGATGGCGAATCAATCAGAATGTCAATGGCGCTTTTTCAGAACAAGTGATTTGGTTACGCTGCCTCTTGCCGACGAAGCTCAACGTACCATGGAATATCTTCGGGTACGAGCAGAAGATGATAAAATCCTGCAGCAACACGGCTATGGAAAGCGATCGTCTCACGAGTGAGTGCTTTGGGCATATTGTCCCATTCTCTGAGGGCCACGTTATTTCACAGCACAAGACACTCGCGCCGTAAATTTTTAAGCAGAAAAGTCAACTGTGAACTGGTTTTTGGAAACTGGTAGCATCTAAGATTTCCCACTTTTTGCACAGCGTCATTTCCTAGTAGCTAGTAAGACATTGTTGACATCTTGCGTTCTAACTTTGTGACAGTTTGCTGTTTTACCTTTTCATTTTGCAACATTAATTCATTTGAAGGAATCGTTCAAGGAGATACCATGGTTTTAATTCCTCTCAAAACCACTCTATGAGATACAGTACATGAATAGAAACACGAAAAGAACCGGAAGAGATTTGTATCCAATGCAGAAATCGAAGAACTGTGAGAACAGCAACTCGTTTCAAAATGTTCGCGCCCAATGCTAATTTGCTTCCCACCCTGCGTCCCTGACCACGTGACCATGGCCTTTTTGCTCGTGGAGCCCTCGTGGCCTTTTCACCTACTTTGAGGAACTCTATCTCTGTCGGATTCTTCTTTTTTTCGCGTGAAACTTTGCATGCTTCCCTTAGTAAGCAGATACAACACAAGTGCATGAGTAACAAAAAACGTAAATACCATGGAGGATTCCTTTGACACGATGTTGTTGAAATGAAAATACCTTTATGAAACCCATTGTTTCGTATGAGAAAGAAGCGAAACGTATCACTGATTAATTATCAACACCAACCTTTCTGATGAGTTTTAATTTTTCCATTTATTATGTAAAGTGGTGGTGATTTCAAAGGCTGTGAAGATTGCATCACCTCATGAAGAACGGATGGAAACCACAAAAAATGGTTTTTTTTTGCGAAGTCCAAGTTCAATAACGCTACAAAGGCACTCTCTTACTCTTGTACAATATGACCCATAACAAAAGTGAACCATTGTAATGGGCATTTTATAGAAACGCTAACGCAATACTCAATTATTGTATGAGCGCCTTGACGTTTGGGAAAAGCTGGTTCACTCACTTTTTCGTACATCTTTCTACATCTCACTTATCCATACTTTTGTGTAGCTTTTTTCTCGCAGATACTTTACAAACGCATGAAGCGGAATTACCAGTGTTTTCTATGACTTTTTTTTTGATAAAATGGATTCACGTAGTTTTTGCTTCGCTAAAATTTTGTGCACTGTGATGAAAGTACGAATCAGCCGCAAATTTCTAATATGCTGATGAGTAAATGATGGTACCGAAGAGTACCTGTTGATACTCGTAAGTAATTGAGGATACTGATGATATTGATTAGTAACTTTCGTCCAGCATGCATTCATCAACCGAGCGACCGTCTACAGACAGCGTTGGTCGTCTTTGTATAGTGCAATACTTCGTTTTGCTTCAATATCTCTAGAAAAATTGCATTCAGTTCATAGAAGAAAATCTGTCATGTGCACATGGGTTTTACTCACAACTATCACTACAAGTTCCTCAAATTACTTCATCCATTCGAAAAATGTACCCATAAAGGTTCTACGACGCCTTTTGTTATTCAGGCCAGTCGAGATTCAAGAACCAGCATCGGACATTCGTGATGATGTGATCGAAATGGCCGGCTCTAAAGATGACATTCGCGATCGGCCGGTTGACGTGGTAAGTCGTGAAGTTTTACATAGTGCGATTCACTTCTGTTGTTTCAATGATTGTTCTTGAAAGTGAATGTTTTGCAAGAATGCCGACTTACAGGGCACTCACGTGCAAGCGTTAGAACCGGTTGCTGAACTACCTCAATCACCGGCCCCATCGACCAAGTCAACGCCGCATACGACACCGAAGACAAGCATGAAATTTAAAAAAGTAGCTTTTTTACTCATTTTGCATCCAGTTTATGATTTTATTCGAATTTTACAGAAAAAAGTTTTAGTAGATGCCATGATTATGATTTTCAATGTCGATCCATGTGGCTGATTGATTTACCATTATTCAGGATGGCAAAGATGCGAAACCGTTCGAATTCGGCAAAAGCAAATTCAGCTCGAAACATGAAGTTGTCAAACGAGGAAAGGACGTTGAAGTACGGTTTTTTAATATTGAAGTTTTGCTTCTGTTGGATTGGTGTGCCAAAAAGACGTGAATAATCTGGCCAACGTTAGCGCAGTTGTTGTGTGGAAGACCCAATCTCAAATCGCTTCAGAAAATTGTTTTTCACGTATTTTCTATTCCTTGATTAATATTAATTTGTTGCACAGAGTCCATCTACAGCACGCTGTACGTAGTGTGAAAATTCGTAGGTATAATGCATTAATTATAACAACCAGGAAAGAACCGTAAATCAGCAATGCCGTTCACCTGGTAAAAGGACCGTTTCGCAACAGCGCGCGGCAAAATTTACTGATTAGCTCACGGGCTCTATTCATAAGGAATTAGTGGTTCGCTTTCATTTTTTATCGAACTTTTTTCATAACTTATTTTTTTATTCAGGTGAAACTCGAGAATCTTAAACTCAGCAAGGACGATGCATTGCGTGTCGTTGTACTGCGTAAGTATCTTAACATACTATAGCAACTTCATGTCACATTCCTACGCCATCCACGAATAATTTCACAATTTCAGCTCCAATGCGTAACCAGATTGTCGCATCCGGTGCTACACAACCTGAAGTGGAAACGAAAGTGAAGAAAAGTGGCAGTAAATATGAGATCTCTTTCAAACCAACAGAAGTTGGAACGCATAAGGTTTGACGACTTTTCAGTATCTGGCTCCTATTGTTATGATTTACGATGTACATCCTTCGTCTTCCGAGGAATCCCCTATAGCCATACTATTGACGGAAACCGGTTTGAGACATACAGTCTCAGAGCTTTCGTTGACTAGTGCAAGTGTGTCAGTGTGACTTCAATTCACACCAGAATCCATGTTCATAATAGCTGTGAACTGATATATCCCCAAGCACAAGCTGAAGGCAATATTGATTCACGAATTTTCAAAAGTTGTTGATTACCCTAGAAATGCAAAAAAAGTGCATTCAAATAATGCATTGACTTTCATGAACTCTCCTGTTTGTACCTATATGATGTATCTTATAGACCGCACTGCCTTAGGGGTGAATACGGTATGTGAACACGGTATAAAATTGCAAAATATAGCGCTTTTAGTTTGTCCTTACGTCGTAGCATAGGGAATAATTGTGTGGGCACGTCATGGTCCATTGTGTTTCGTGGACATCTTTTTTTCAACCCCGAGGAGGGACACACATGTCCTACTGAGGGTTCAAAGCTTGAATAATTTCGTCTTCATTCTATGATCTATAGTTTTCCGCAGAGAGCCCGAAAATTGTCCGGACGCCGTGCACAAGCAATTCCTGTTTCATGTTTCATTATGCGTGCGCCTATACCAAATTGAGTGCGTATCCTCATGAGGAGTACGGAGTGGGATACCTCAAGCTATGGAAAACGAACTGGCGCTTGAAAGCTTTTCCCAGGCTTTATTACCTTCGTCGTGTAGGCTTTGTTTAATTAGTGCAGCTATAGTGTTTAATAGTTTTTTCTATGTAATTGTTGATCCTTATTGCGCATCCATGTGCAGTAAATAAATCAAGGAACAAATCAATAATTCTTGTCGCTCACGTGTTTTAAAATCCGCGTTTGCTGTAGTAACAGCAGGGTCAAGAATGGTGTCGAGAAAAAATTTCCGAGTAATAGGACCTTCCCCCAAGAGAGGTCTCCGCTATGAACCCCTATCCCTCTCCTCCTTTTCGACGACCGACGAACGGGGCGGGGCCGTCGAGGAATAGTCGATGAAAATTTCGAAATTCAATTTCCTTTAAACCTAAGTACGACCCCACCTTCCAATCCCAAAATCGACCCTCGCTGAAGAGGAATCTTCCATGGAGCCTCGAGCCTGATGGCAGGTGCTCATTTAGAGGGCATGGTTCATACAAGTGCGTATGAGATCATAGACTACGGTATTATACCCAGGGATAGGCTCATTAATTAGCTTCATTTTGCTGCTTTTCACCTACATACATTGCCTTTCACATTATATGCATCCTGTTCGCTGGATCCAAATGATCACTTCCGTTCCCGTTTCCGTTTTCCGAAGTTCAACGCTGTTCTCACCCTTTTGGTTTATTTCAAAAAAAAAAAACTCGTTGGCAGTATGAATGCGTTTATTAGTCTTCCAGGGTCCATCAGCAGAATCAAATTTCATTCGCAGATGAAATTTCAAGTGAAAGTTTGTGATTCCAGGTGTTTGCCTATGTGAATGAGATACCGCATCCTTTGTCGCCGTTCCCAATCCGAGTTTACGATTCCTCGGAAATCATCGTTGGCGAAATTCCGGCTCGTTCAAATCTCAACGATACTGTTGAGTTCACTGGTAAGTCCCGCTATGTCTTTCATCCTGTGAGTGATCATCTAAGTCACACAT
This sequence comes from Trichostrongylus colubriformis, assembly GCA_963978905.1. Classification (NCBI taxonomy): domain Eukaryota; kingdom Metazoa; phylum Nematoda; class Chromadorea; order Rhabditida; family Trichostrongylidae; genus Trichostrongylus; species Trichostrongylus colubriformis. The sequence continues at coordinate 11,872,322 of OZ022261.1, forward strand.
TACTATCGATTTTAGTCGATGCTGGACGAGCTGGTTTTGGTAATCTGGAAATGGCTATCAAAGATGCTGACGGAATAATTATACCATCACATGTCGCTCAGTTGGAAAGTGGCACTGCTAAGTTCCTGGTCACGTTCACACCGACATCGAAAGGACAGCACACTGTTAATATCACTTTCAATAAGGAAGTACTGAAAAGTAAGGGAGGATTTCAGTTAACAAAGTTGTAAAATAAAGCGAGAGCAACTAACAAAAGTCATTTCAGACTCACCATTCGAAGTGCTCATCACTGACCCACCAGCTCCACTCAATGACACTGTCGATGGATCGGCATCACCATCGTTGTCCAAGAAGGATACGAAGAAAGAAAAAGAGGATAAGAAGAAAGAGGAAAAAGAACGTGTGAAACGAGAAAAGGAAGAAAAAGCTGCCACACTGAAAAAGGACAAGAGGGTATGTAGTCAAATCATATAATTATAAACTTTAAAAAAAATGAACTGTTTTAAACTCGTACTCCTCAATGGCCAGTGGCTACCAGAGCGAACACTCGTAATTTAATAGTGTATTCAAAAGCAAGTGGAAGGAAGATCAAGTATGCTGGTTTTTGGAAGGATATTCCATGCGTGGAATGGAGACTGACTACATCTGCCTATGGGGAGGGCGGGGTTTGTGCGGTGACTTGGGCCCACGAGACTAGGGAGCGTTTCGGCCACGCAACTCACATAGTGTGATCCTTTGGAAGAAATGTAAGAATTTTAATGGCGAAGTGTCTTCTGTTATGACTACTGTGTGTTAGACACGTTCCACTCGACTTACGTGGTATAGTCGTTGCGGTGTCACGTGACATCATCAGCCTGCTGATTTGCCCTGTTAGCATTCTTTGTTTCTTTGTTGTTGTTTTTCTTACTATGCTATCATTCATGATTCACAAAGCAATCATAACACTCTGCCACACTCTGTGCCACAACTTACCCCTTCTCCCGCCTTTATTGGCTTCTTATGCCATTTACATTCTCGTTCAACATTCAAAAAAGAACTTTGCTCAGCTGCGTTTACACGTTTTCAGTGATGGCGATGAATCGTCGGATTGCGTTGCGTTTACGCTGTTTTCTAATTCTTCTCCAAGCTCACTTTTTTCTTACAAAAATCACAGCTAATCAATATTGTATTCTTCTTTGATGTCTCCAGCCTGCAATATTCAGCAGGATTTTTAGTACCTTCCGGATAGAAATTGCGATTCGAGGAATCCATTCAGCCAAGTCAAAACGGTCATTTTTCTGCATTCCATTCTAGACTGAAAAGTTCCAGAAAGCAATTTGAAGAAAAACTCAAATATTGATTCCGGAGAAAACGTCCCTTTTGTAAATAACTCAAGAACTACGTTAATAACATCTAACGATATACACAATACTAAAAATTGAAAAAAATCGAGAACTCCGTTGCTTGCCCAGTACTACTAAAATCACTGCTTTACTTTTGAAATGGCGTAATCCGAAAGATTCCCAACCGCAGGTCATAGTGGGCGATGACTATGAAAATGGCCTCTCCTCAAAATTCCCTGGGAATTTTTCTGGTCAACTGAAGCAACAGTAAACACCCAGAATTATCCGATTTCATTCACTTATTTGCTTATTTAATTGCTATTAAATGATTATTTAATTGCTTTATTTATTGCTTTATTTAATTGCTGATTATTTAATTGCTTATTTAATTGCTTATGCCGATGTTTTTCGAATGAATCGTCAGTTCTGTTACAAGCCCTCTTTTCATCCGGTCCAATTTCAAAATTTTCGATGTAAAAGTGCAATACAATGGGACCCCTGGCGGATGCCATCAAAACCCACTTCATGGAGAAAGCAAAATGAAAAATAGTTCGGAATAAAACGAAAATGAAGAAGTAGATAAGTGTTTCATTGTTCCACTTCCATGATGGAATCAATTTTTGGGCACCGATTTGAGGTGTGGTCAGGTTGGCTGACCAACCGACTGATCTCTCATAAAACCACAGCCATTTACCCTTTTAACGCCCCACTGATTTTAGAGCAAGCATAAATCCGTGTCGAAGACGTCGGTCACGAAAATCCCCTCTTTGTCGCGAGTTGGTCAACCGTCAAGTATTATCGTCGAGGTGGCTGGGCACGATCAGTTAGAAATCATCATTACTGGTACGATACTACTGCCTACATTTTGTTTTGTTGTATTTTCGCTTTATTTTTCATTTACATGTTTATTTGTTTGTCTTCTGTACTGTGCTGTTAATGGCTTGTCTTTGTTTCAGTTTTAGTATAACCATGAAATACCTCAAGTAAGTTCGACCATTGTACCTTGTCCCAAGTCCCTTGAGAGTGTCTGTATGAGTGCGTGTGTGCAAATATCGAAAAGTATTGATCCGATATTGATTGTACTGTCTGAGTGTTTTTTTAATATTCGAGACGCTGTGATTTTAGATAATAAGAAGAACCAAATTGGCACTGAGATCATTGAAATTGAACCCGGAATTATGCAAGTGAACTTTACACCTCAGGTGGTCGGTAAGTAATAAAGGGTTCTTGCTCATCCTATTTATTTGTTTGCTTAATTTATTTCTTTACTTAATTTATCATCTACTGCGAGAAAACATTCTCTCAGGTGACCACGATATCGAGGTAAAATACGGTGGAGTACCAGTCACTGCTATCCCCTTCACATGCCGTGCATATGACCCCACGAAGATCAAGGTTGGAGCTATTCCGAAGGGTCTGCTGGACAAACCGGTTTATTTCACAGGTAAGCAAAAGATCTTCCTCCTCTGCGAGGTAACTCCTAGACGACCGCGTGGGACCGCTCTTACGCTGCGCCCCGTAAAACAGGTTACAGGCTTCGTGCGCGGCGTAATCACCGCGTGCATAACCGGTTATGTCCATATAGTGAATTGTGAAAGCCACTAGTGAGTACGTTACTTACGGAAGTTGCACTTTGGACTGGGCTCTCGTCTTTTTCACGGGAACTCAACCCGGGGTCAAGCACCGGTCGAGGAATCTTCAGAGAGTCCTATTTTGGATTCTTAATTGGAACGGGTCATATTTTCGACAATTCCTCGTGGATACCTTGGACGACCACTTTTGACCGATGATCCAATCAAAAAAAGGTCGTTACTCCATAACTACACTTAGTGTCAGGACACTAAGGTAGGTAACGTAGCTGTTATTATCGAATTATCGATCGACTGACGACCTGTTTTTTTTTTTACTTAGACACCATTAGTGTAGGAAAAGGTAGCGGCGGAAGCGTCGGCCGGAGGTGTGGGTGGGTCGTATTTCTCCAAAATTTTCCTCGATTGGCAGTGACCTCGACCCTGGGTCAGCCTTGTATACGACAATTACGACTCACACTCACATTCAAACACTCAAGAATGGATTATTGAAAAGATAATGTCAGTCCCATGTGCCATCTTTATCGAAGTATACCACTGAGCCAGCGAGGGTAGATCAGGTCCTACTGTCGCATTCACCTCTGGAAATTACTATTCGCCCCTCTGCAATCAACACCACAGTGTGGCTCTGGTACTGAAACCACATTCTGCTCCGCTGGAAGGTGGGGAGGAGCTCGATCATTATTGGCTAGGAGAGCTTTATGGCGTCTCCGTCACGCCTGCAGCTTGCAGAACGGCGTGACGTCACGCCTTCCAGCGCTTCGTACCAATGACGATCCAGCGCGGCTCCTCCTCCGGACGCCGTCAATCCATGGTTTTGATAAGTACTCTGGAATGACAACGATTCAGGAGTTGATAACATTGAACTACTCAGGCTCCAGTATCACTGTAATATAGTATTTATACGGAAATCTGTTGTGCCACTAGTAAACTTCTATTGCGCTTCCGATGATCATAACAATTCATTTTATGAGCTTTTTAGTGGATGCTTCCGAAGCCGGCGTAGGTAACCTGGAAGTGGCTGTGAATGACGGTCGTGTGCCATCAATGGCTCACGCGCTTGGCCAGCATCGTTATGACATCTCATTCGTGCCAAAAGAGAGTGCCGATCATACCATCACAATTCGTTTCAATAACGAACCCGTACCTGGTTAGTTGTTGTTCTCGTGTTTTTGTTGATCCACAGTTCCTAGCAAATATATTTGAAATTCCGTTTGTATCAATGCTCCAAATCCACGTTCAAAATCCCGCCCAAGTTTCCTGGAACAGATCGCAGTAGAGAGGGAGGGTAGTCCCATTCGGAGAAATAGCGTGTGAAATGTGAAACGAGAGACTTATGAATCGCTATAATAACTATACTTGATTGTGTCTAAAAGTTTTTTGAGATAAGCAACTTTTCTAGCAGCCGTTGTTCCGCAACTTTTTCTTACTACTCCTCTTCGTAATTTCGAAATTTTCTGCTTTTCACCATTTACTTCCTGTCGTCCTCACAGTTGCGAAGGGATCCTGGAGTTCATTGACAGTATCTACCGTTTTCATTGTCATTGTTCAGGATCTCCATTCACTTGTCAGCTCGTGTCTGCTGCGCAGGCGTCAGCTTCAGGCACAGGGCTTGAGCGAGTTCCTGTTGATGAAGTTACCGAGATCAAAATTCAAACAACTGGTTTGTATTTTTGCAAAAGAATTTCATTTTCTCAGCCATCTGTCACTTCCGTGTTTGTGTTTTGCAGCATCAGATGCGCAGCCTGAGGTTCGAGTCCGCGATCCTCAAGGTAACGATATTCCCGTGGAAATTACACGCAGCCGACAAGATGAGACGCTTTACATCGCCACATATACACCAAAATGTGTCGGAAACCATCAGGTAGGAAAATCCTGTACCAGATCTATGTGTGTCGTTGCTTCTAGTGAGCAGCAGGTGGAAATAGGCATAGATAGGGTTCATAACACGTTCTCTGCAAGGAGGCCGCATCTCTCAGATCTCGGCTGGTGGAAGGCTGTCGAGAAACGTTTTTGCCACACCCCCAACATGCAAGGGGGCGGGGCGATCTGCGCCTTGTTGCCAATGTTCTACCAGTGATAACCGGATGCGGCCTCCTTCCGGTGAACGTCGAAGGTGCCTTCTAATTGAATAGACGGGGTAGCTTATAGGCTTCAGTTGCAGTGGTGTGGTAGATTAGAGGAAGGGAAATAAGTTCATGCTCCATGATTTCTGTATATATCGAATAGATTCCGAACCAGTCAGGATGGACGATACGGTTTCCATTGCCTAACCGTTCAATAGTTTCCTGGAAGTACTTCTCTACTGTTAATATGACTGGAATCAAAAAGTTATGATTTTGAACATATTCATTGCCTGCAGGAAAATATTGTGATTTCAATCTCAGGTTGATATTTCCATGATGGGAGAGCAGATTGCCGGTTCTCCGTTCACTGCCAAAGCCTACGACGCCAGAATGGCTCGTCTCAGTCAGTGTGATCAAGCAATTGTTGGGAAACCTTGCACTTTCGCCATAGGTTTGTTAATTATTGTGTATGTACTCTAATAGCAGTTCCTTTAATAAATACCCTCGAGTCACAAGTTTTTGGTCACTTTGTCATATACGAGTTCGTCGCTACAATCACTTCCTATTAAAGACACCGGTTGAGGGCAATTTGGGCTACGGTACCCGCTTGTACTTCGGCAACTGCACACACGACGCCTTGCCAAGTCGCCAAGTGTGAATTGATTAGATATTTTCTATAACAAACGCATTTTATGTATTTTTTCGGTTATTCTCCCTTTCATTGATTCACTTGTTTCACATCCCGCCTCAGATAAGATCAATCCCGCCTTCTCTGACTGCCGCCAGCCGGCAACTCATCCGCTGAAGCGTGCAGTTCGAGAGGGCGCTAGAGTAGCGATAGCACCTCAACTCAGAGGCGGATTTTTCAAAGCGATTTTCACCACACATTGTCTCTTCTGAGCTCGGACGTTCGCTTACAAAGAATAGTGTTTCCAAATACGCGTTCCTTCCTTATCCCCTTCCGGTGCCTTTAAAAAGTGTATTGAATTTCGCAAGCACTACGCGGACGTGTTGCGGCTATGGTCGACCCGATTCTATGTTCTGTATTTATTCCCCGCGGCGAGCTCATCGTCAGCTAAGCAGTTGCTAGAGGCTCGACTTCCTGATGAGTGAACTAGTTAGAAATCACAGACGGTAGCAGAAAAATGAGCGCCTTTCGCGCGCGAGTTTAGAATCGATCGAAGACGTGTGTAAGCCGGTATTGCAGTCCTTCGGAAATGCGGTGTGTATCGATTTTTTGGTTGCGTTGCATCGCAAATGCCCGCGACTGCAGATTTTCTTCACATACAGAAAACAGTTACCTTGTATGCCTGTCATAAGCATGAATCTCACTGCATTTTTTATTAAATATTTTGACAGATGCCGCTCGAGCTGGTGCTGGTAATATGGAAATTATCGTGTCCGTGGACAATAGAAATGTACCAAATTTTGTCCAAGCTGAGGGCCAAGCGAAGTTCAAGGTATTGTCTTGGAAAAGAACTACTAAAGATTTGATTAATTCCTCAGTCACATTCCTTACAGGTTTCTTTCACTCCACAAGAAGCAAAGGAGCATGTGATCAGCGTCCGATTCAACGGTGTCAGCGTGCCAGGTGAGCGAAATCGAAATCGTACACATTCTAACACGGGCCTGTCCTTAGCGATGACCTTAGTTGGCTTTTGCAAACCCCACCGCTCATCATATATGAAAACCTCGTCGGTGACCGCTTTTGCTTGACCCATATCGTACAGGCAATTGCATAATTCAAGTGTTTGCGTCCGCAAAACTCGGTTTCTGTTATGATTCCAACCCGCAAGGGAATCTCGTCATTATATGTGTTTATACTTCAAAGAGACCACCGCTCATCTGACTCGACGTCAAACTTCACGATTTTGCGGCGCTGCACTTTCGCACGCGATACTGCGACCTTGAGATCTTGGGTGGAGGTCGATTGGTCAAATTTTCGCGCGACGAGTGCGAGTTATTCGTGGTTTTATCCGTTGAAACAGCAACAATCACAACATATATGAACTTGCGAAGCTTCCAACCTGCATTCTTTGAAGGTCCCTCACGATACCAGCCCACTGCACACAGAGCGGAATTCCAACCGACCGCAGCAAATCGTGCTGACAGCGCCGCGAAATGAAAATTCGACTAATCGACTCCCACCCTGAAATCTTGCATTGCCACAAATTCGCTTGCGAAACTGCGACACCGCAAATTCGCTAAATCGTGAGCTCTGATGGCGGCCATAGTTCAAAACGTTACCAAAATAAAGTGAATTACTATCTCGGTTGCTGCTTCAAGAACAAACTCCTATAAAAAGCAACATGCCAAGTTTTATGGAGATTCAAACTTGTATGCTTATCAATCTCATCTGTTTGTTTAATGTTCCTTATTACCTCTGATTTGTTAAGGCTCTCCAATGAGATGTATGGTGGAGAGCGCACCAGCGACGTCCACGTTGGCTCCATCTGTGTCGTCGGCACTTACTGGTACCTCACCTGAGTACAGCGTTGAAAAATCATCACTGGCGAAGGATCTGAAAAATGCACAGGTATACATATCCAACATGAACAAAACTCCTCTCTTAGTGCCAGTTTGGGAAGTGTAAGACCTCCACGGGCAGGTTGTCGAGTTGTTGGGCACAACAACTGAAGCAAAATTTGGCACATGCATGCACATTGAACGGATGAATTTATCGGCATGCTCAGAGCATCTCTTGGAATGTTTGATTCGCATATAAGGGCTACCCATTTTTTAACCGCTTTCATCGACATTCAGGCATGGTAAAATATTACCAGCATTTGAATAGGTCCAATACATAAATGTGTTTATATGTTACCCACAAATAATAAAGAGGTAATCAAGGGTTGAAGAGTTCATTTAAATAGCTGGCATCTCTCTTTGTTCTCTTTCGTTGAGGGCGGGGTCTGTGAGATGGGCGGGATCATGCGATGAAATTGATCGTAGTTATGCTTCGGGTACGCGGAAACTCGTTCATCCCTTTTGTTAGCAGCGTCTGGCGTTTCAGACGCTCGCGAAACTGATATTTTGCTCATATTCTGCGTATGGGCAGTTAGTCCTCAAGCAGGCAACGTATTCTTAAAGGAAGCGTCCACGGAAAAATGTTTGCCTGATGTGGGCCACATGGAAAGTTTCACGGAAAAAATGTGAGTTCGGTCAATATACAGCACTACAAAAATTCGGCCGGGTGGGCGGCACCTTCGAGCAAGCGCTCATCCCGTCGTCGGCCGCGATCGGAGACGCATTGTAGACCAGAAAGTTGCGTAAACAGTTCCACTCTCCGTTCCCAACCGTGGCGGACGACGGGACGGGGCTTTTACTCGGAGGCTCCGCCTACCCGGCCGAGAATGTGGGGAGTTGTATCTTGGCCGGATTCCCTTCTTTTGCGTGAAACTTTGCATGCAGCCCTTATTAGGCATATACAACGTAAATATATGGGTAACAAGAAACTCATTTATTCGTATGAGTGTACATGAATTGCTATACATATGTTCCGCTCTAACGTGGTCTGGCTACCAAGAAACGCTTGCAGGTCGGGCAGAAACGGGGTTTCACGATAGCGAATCCAGGTGGTCGAGCCGCTGAATGCAATGTTGTCGTCATTGGTGAGTGAAACACTTCACATCTCGACAGGTGGTTGTTGCACGTTCCAAATTCTGTAAACTTTTCAATCGCTTGCGGCAACCATCTGTCGTCGCCCTGTCAGTCAATGTTGGTGGTTGTTCCTCGGTTTGCTGATACCACGTTGTTTTGGGTTGTGTGTGTGTTTCGGTTGGATTCTGTTTTGTGGGGTTGTGGGTTATGTGTGTGGTCTGTGTTACGTGTTTGTCCCCATGGTACAGCTCCAAATGGATCGAAACTACCTACGACCGTTACTGCGACAGGAAAGGAATCATTCTATGCTGAATTTACACCGACCATGAAAGGTTTGTCAGTGTAATTACGGTTGGTACATTTTGTTAGGATGTTATCGATTTGAGCATTTCAGGTACACACGAAATAAATATTTACACTGATAGAGAGAAAATTAATGAAATGCCTATTCTAATGGTTGTGGGTGCTGGTAGAGCGTCTTTTCCATCGACGTGTCTGGTTGGAAGGCGATACTCATTCGACGGTAAGTGTTTAAGATCTTGATTTTAAGCGGTAGGGCCTCTCAAACAACGGTTGGAATTAGTCGTCGTGATTCATACACAGAAGGGACGGCAACCACGTGATCTGCGTCTCTGTCGCACGCCCCCTGCCCCTTTTGTCTGATCTATTCATCGACCGCTTTCGTCAACTCTCGCAGTCGTGAAAGTAAGGATAACGAGGGGAGCCAAAACTGAAATGTTGCAGTAGTTTTCCCACACTTTCTTCGCATAGTAGTCCTTGCAGACACTTGGTTTAATCGACGCGTGCGATGGCTCACCCTAGATTAGCGTGAAATGTGCCTTTGGAATGTTTTCTTTCCAGTTGAAGCTGAAAATAAAGATTCTGTGCGAGTGGATATTCGGGATCCTCACGGACGATCTCTTCCTGTTCAGATTGAACAATTGCCGGATAAACATGTTCGAGCTTCATGTCGTTTCAGGGAGGTAAATTGATTAGTTTTGTTTGATGTGTAAAATACGGTAATTATATGGCGAGGTCCCACAGCAAATGTGTTGTAGGTGTAGGATGAACTGCTACTAGTGATGCCAGTCTCTGACACGGCACAATAGAAAAAACACTTCCTAGTGGCCTGAATGAACAAATTCTCTGCCAGTAATTCGACCCCTCCTTCAGTGGTGACGACATCTGTCGAGTTTGTTGAGCCACTTTGAGGAATGGGTTAAGGGACTTATATCACGCTGTATGTCCCGCCCATCTCGCTAGGTGACGCCCCTTATCCGCAGCGAACGTTGCGATGAAAGCCTCCTTTTCATGCCATATAGGTATTGTGGGAAGCACGTCCACCGCCTTCTCAGGAAAATTGCCTCAAGTCAGGAGTTTCGATCGAACTTTTCGGACTTCAGTAGTTGTGGATTCATTCCTGAGCGTCCTCTGGAACATTCCTGAGCGCCCTATGGTTAAGGGACTTATATCACGCTGTACGTCCCGCCCATCTCGCTAGGTGACGCCCCTTATCCGCAGCGAACGTTGCGATGAAAGCTTCCTTTTCATGCCATATAGGTATGTGTGGGAAGCACGTACACCGCCTTCTCAGGAAAATTGCGTCAAGTCAGGAATTTCGATCGAACTTTTCGGACTTCAGTAGTTGTGGATTCATTCCTGAGCGTCTTATGGAACATTCCTGAGCGCCCTATGGGAGCTATCCTAGGGAGTCCCAATTATGATAGCTTTTTTCGTAACGAACCTAAAGATCCGACAAAGATTTCAATTCGATCCATGCTGGATACCTTGACGGGAGATCTCAGATAGGGTACTGCGCAAATTGTCCACTGATCAACGAAAAACCCCGTTAGCGATATCAGTCGGTTATTGGCACAATCATAAAGAACATTTGTCGGCGGGCTTGTCATTCTGGGGTGCCCTCCGACTGTCGGCCTTAATGACAAAACCGGTTGGAAGTGGATGATTCTCCGCTACGAAGTCGAGATTGCAGGTTGGCACACATACGATTGACACGTTCATCTCGGAACGTCCGATTGGTGACAGAGTACAACAACGGGTTGTTGATCCAGTGAATGCTGTACAACTTGTATCAGAATTGAAAAAGGAAGTGGTTAGTGAACGTGCTGACCACAAGATTCTTATCGTTTCCGGTCTCGAGGAAGAAGTTGATGTCACAGTCCGAGGTGATTTTTTGATAGGGCTGAACTAGTTGACTGTTACACAACATTAACACCATGTATCACTCATGATCAACAGTTTCTAGATCGTGATCATAATGTTCTTGCCGTAACACTATCTAAAATCTCTGACACGCTATGGACTGCTTCATGGCTACCAAAGGTAATTTTAATAGTTTGTCCTTGAAACCACCTTCAGGAGTTATGAGAAAAGTCGGATTTGATAAGGCTTGTTTTGTAAATGAAATAACGAGTATGAAGAGTTAATATGTAGAAACTGACATCTGAAATCGCGGCTTCGTTTGAAAGTGTTTCGAGCTGTGGGTGCTGGCGGCGGTCGGTGTATCCATAGAGGGCGGGCAACATCAACTATGCTGGCCTCGCTGTCTGCATCACCCCCTCTAGCGATGCAGAGCTGCAGAGCTACGCAAGCACGTCCACGATGAAAGTCAACGGTGGGGTAAGGGGGTGCTATATCTCAGATGTTTGACCGTTTCATTCCATTCCTTCTTTGGTTTCGCATTAACTCCGCTTAAGAATTCCGCAATCGGCCAAGTTGCGCACAAAGCTTTCTTGTTAACGGTCATCCTTCCCACATTATCGGAATGATTATTTATAAAAAGAATCTGCTCAGTATAGAGCGTGATTCGTGCTGATATGAACCGTGACCGATCATTAAGCTAGCCTTAGGGCATTGATCGACGCTATCAACTTTTTATAGCATTGCGATCTCGAGAACCACATGTAGTTTGTTCGTTACGCCTGCAAAGTGGCTATCATTCAACTTCTGCGGTCATCGAAGGGTTGTCGCCCTTTTATTGCTCTTTCAGTTTTTACCGCGCAAATTCCCGTTTCGTTTATGAACCATAAAACAACTCTAATATGTTTAGTCGGAAGGTGGTCACGAGTTGGCAATCTCCGTCGCCGGTATGCCCATTGTTGGTTCACCGTTTCACGTTACAGTTCTCGATCCGTCAGCGGTAAGGGTGATTGGATTGAGAAATGATCGCGTTGGAGTGGAACAACATTTCAACGGTACGTCGGCATCTGCTGAATGTCTTGCTGAAATCGTCGCTAGTAATGGTCCATTACAGTAGACTATACTCAAAGTGGCGCCTTATCGGCTTCTGTGGAAATTAGGCGTGGCTCGAACTCAGTGCCATGTGTGGTGAAACGAGTTAAACCTGGCCTATTAATGTGCTCTTTTACTCCGACTATCAGTGGTTTATATATGATCGATGTTAGTATCGATGGAATGGTTCTTCCTGGTAGGTGACTGCCAGTTGGCTCCACAATCCTTCATTTCTTGTTTTATTCTAGAAAAAGTGTTTCACCTTTAATTCGATTTGTGATCGATTGATTTCTTCTTATTTTGTTATGTGAAGATATTAGAGATCATGTGCACCGTGAATATGCATACTTGATGATTTTTTTGTTTAGAATGTCCATATGAATGCAACATCAGTTCCTTAGGAGCAGTCCGCGCATGCGGTGACGCGTTGCGTCGCGCGCAGCGTGGACGTGTCTCCCGTTTCGAAGTGTCGCTTAATGATGCGACACGTGGTGAGCTTGACGTGATGATATCAGGTGATGAGCACATCGTTAGTGAATTACTTGGTTATGCTGTAATAGTAATAATAATTTCTCCCATTTTATTTCAGGCTAACTCGACCTTTATGTGCATGTTGTTATGTAGTCTTGTGTGCTTTGTGTTGTGTGTCCTATCCTTATGTTTCATAAGCGACTGATACTTATCACGTACGTTCTAGATCCCAATGGTGGTCCGTTACCCGTGCGTTGCTATCGACAACAGGATGACAGCTATTGGGTTGAATTCACACCGGAGCAAACTGGTAACCAGTTATGATTCTTCTACGGTACAGGAATATGTATAAGCATTTTCTTACAGGAACCCACACCATTGAAGTGACGTTTGGCGACGTTCCCGTGGCCGGCTCACCATTCCGATGTGAAGTGGTGGATCCGAAAAACGTGAAAGTACGAGGGCTCAGCGACGGTCTCCATCTCCGCCATGTCAGCACTATTGATGGTGAGATGTGCCCTCTTCTACCTTTCGTCGGGGTATGCGACAGGACACTCGAATTAGGTCACTGAGCTACGCAACTCCTGTCACCAAGTGTGACAAATGTTCTGGCGCGGCCACCACCTCCTTACACAGCCTGACCCATTTTGAGGGTTCTGTCGCACACCCCATTTTGTCGTGTTCTTTTTCTGCTGTGACTGGATTCTAATTGTAATGTTTAGTTGATCGTCGGCAAGCTGGAGATGGTGAACTCACGGTTGAAATAAGTGATCCAACAGGAACGCCTCTAAAAGTAGAAACACTCAAATCTCCCAGCGGTGAGGACAGAATCACCTTTCTTCCGAATCAAACTGGACCTCATAAAGTGAACGTGAAAGTGGCTGGATTCCAAATTCCGGGTGAGTATCTTACCGAGGATCCTTTTCAATTTTCTCAACTCTATTGAAATTGTGCAATTAATATCGACTGATTTTCAAGGGTATCCTCAAACCGTAGTTGTATCGGAGCAACCCCAACCTGGTGTATATGGAGCAGCTGTGGATCACTCCATCAAGATCGACGAGCCTGCCAGCCTCATTTTCGATCCAAAAGGTGCCAATGGTGGGCTGAAAGTCAGTGTGACAGGTCCCAGAGAAAACAAGGCATGTGGCGTACTCCTTTGAAGCTCTTTTTGCTTTGCCACACATCAATTGGGATTCAGGTGCGACATAAGGTGATAAGGCGACCGAATGGCACATCAGAAGTTCTGTTCTCGCCGGAAGAAGTTGGAGCTCATATTGTTCATATCGACTTTAACAACAAACCGATTGCCGGTAAGCATGTGACTGTGCCAGATATACTCCATTTCGGAGCTAGGGCGTGGCTTACGGACGGTGAGTGGCGAGAGTGAGTGTGAGGCGGAGTGAGAGAGTTTGGTACACTCTCACCCAAGTCCGTAGGCCACGCTCCGGAAGTCCGGTCCATTCCGGACGCTCCGAAATGGACTGCAGCAAAGTTACTGTTATTAATGCCTCGAGGAAGCAGCATACCTTTGATAGCTGTGAGACCTCGAGAGATTTTCAAGAACGATTTGAGTGGACCTACAATAGTCTGCGGAACCTGTAGTGGTCAGAAAGCACCCTTTTTACACCCCTCATCATTTAAGGGAAATGCACATAACAATGGAGTGCGTGCTTGATGTAAGAGAGTTCTAGCAGTGCACTCAGCATATCCTCTACTTTTGATTAGGTGAAGGCTCAAAGGTTTTGTTCCATCAAAGGCCACCAGATACGATAACTTGGCGTCAGAGGAGGTGTGTGACGTGATCCATGGTGCAGGGAACCCTACACTGGGCGACAAATTCCCTTCACGCTTTCCCTACAGGCAAGCTCGTCATGTGCTGCTTGTGACCGCCACACATCGCAGATCTGCGTAGGTTCGATCGATATCCGGTGGTTAAGAGATGGAAAAAGACGTTTGCCACGGCAGTCAACTGGGGGAATTTAAGTTCCGTTCCTCTGGTTTTTGCTCAGCCCATTCCGTTTTTTCACTGGTATACTTTCAACATTTGTACCTTCACTTCAAGTATGCGACCAAATTAGTTCAACATGCGGCGCTCATGATGAACTGATGAAAGCAAACATGGTAAAAAACCGCCAATAAACATTTCACAATAATTTTATTTAGGAAGTCCGTTCACGGTGCGTGTAGTCGATCCATCGAAAGTGGTAGTGAACGATCTCGACATGGATCGCGATGGTTCATTTTTGCTTCGTCTAGGCCAGCAGAACGTGTTTGACGTTGACGCTACCGCTGCCGGACCCGGTCAGTTGATCAGCTATCCTTTTCAAGTCATCTGAGCGGCTCAAGCTTGCCCACTACTTTTTGCAAGGAAAACGCTCATATGCTTTACACACGCATTTTACAGGCAAACTTCGTGCTGAAGTTCGGAATTCCGAGAGTGCGCTACTCGGTGAAGGTCCGGCCGTCGACGATCTTGGCTACGGAAAATACCGTATCGCATTCACTCCGAAACAACCCGGACGGTGAGTGGTAAAGAAACTCATTTCATGAAATAAACCTGGCAAAACCTGTGCAAGACGCGCTTTAGAAATTTCTAAAGATAGTGGTCTTTAGCACTGATCTTTCTTGGTAAATAGAGCTCGAAGACACCGGGAGGGGTAAATTTGGCAAAATGGAGAGATTATGAAAGTAGTGTGCTCAGCAATATAGGAGTAGAGAAAGAACGACATAAAATTGCGAAAAAAAACCGAGAAATAGGAACCCGAAAATCCCCCTTCTATCCCGCGCGCCTCTGCGTCACTAGCCGGGGTGGACTGCAGACGGGTCAGAGGCTGAATCAGCCGGCCACGATCATTCTCCCGCCCCTCCCCGGCCCTTGACTCGCCTTGCCGTAGGACTGCAAGACGGCATGCCGTGCTGCGGGGTCGTCATAAGACCCCAAGCCGCGTTTTTTTTTTGAATGCGATTTTCGCCACATATGGCCTCTTCTAAAGCAGAAGTTTCGTTTGCAGAGAACATGTGCTCCCGATCTCAGTTTTCTTTTACCCCGACTGGTGCCTCTAATCCTAACCAAGGTCGAAATTTTGAATGGAAGTAAATGTGCGAAGTCGAGGATTTCTTCAGCACATCTACTGGCATTAGAAACAACGAATTGGAAAATAGTTTGACAAATGCTAGAAAAACCTTTTATTTCAGATACTCTATCTACCTCTATTGGAATGAGCTCCCCGTTGAAAGTGCTTTCCCTGTACGGGCGCGATCTTCTGATGAGCGGGCCACGACCTCTCGAGAAGTAGTTGCACCGATCACCAGTAGTAGTCATGCAAGGTATGTTTCCAGATATTTAAAGATCTTCTGTTTCATTTGCGTGACAATTCATTCTTGCAGCTGTGAAATTTCAGGGACAAGTCTTCTTCTTCAATGGATGACGATGTGTCACGCGTAGTGGTTCGAGGTGAAGGTCTTCATCGAGCACAACTGAAGGAGCCAAATGAGTTCATCGTTGACGGCAGCGATGTGTCACGAGGTGAGTTCTGTTCGGAGCTATCCTCGCTATCTTCCATTTGATTTCTAACACATTGCTATTTTCCAGAGGGGCGATTAACAGCGACGCTATTCGGCACAAAAGCAGATGTGCCAGTACGAGTGCAACAACTTGGACATAATGTCTATAAAGTGAGTTATTGATTTTTTGCCGAATCGATTCTGTTCTGGTTTTCACGATTCGAGAAGCCGCAGATCATGCAGTCCAATGACTGTAACTCTCATCTGTCGTTTGTATTCATGAGCACGTCCAGCACATTGATTACGATTACGGCTCCGCCTTCTAATCGATAGAATGGGGCGCGCCAAACTCATACTTCCCGCCTTTCGGAAATGAAACTGGGCGTGATACCGGATGGATGAATCGCGGGAGGCGAATGCGAAAATCTTTGATCACAGTTCTCAGCCTCACATGCTCGAACTTACGTGGGGTGTGGCGACGTCCTCAGGGCCGCATTTCGTGTGCATCAGTGGTGCCTTAGCAGTAGTTAAGCCTCTACATGAAGAATCCAGAGCCACGCGTGCGAATGATTGTCCCTGGGCCATTAATGCCAGTTTCCCACCGGGAATGGAGTCTTCTCCCCCGGGCTGTCCACTTGTTATCCGCTCGATAATGCAACGTAAACGTGACTAACAACGAGATCAACAACCTGTTCTCGAGTCGGGCCCCTTGCCCTGGCGCTGCCATGGGAAACCCCGGCAGAAAACAAATACAAATATTAATATGACAATGCATATTAACACATAGAAAGAGCACAACTCAGCACTAACAAACTTTATTATGGCCGGTTTCCAAAGTACCCATTGGAGTCCCACAGTAAGACACCTGCCGAGTTTGACTTGACCATGCTTCCGGCGCCGTTGCGATAAATGCGAAGGCACGGTGCCTATACCTGATCTTATGCTAGCCGTACAGCCGATTACCTCACGTGGATTCATACGGGATATACTGCGATGAATAGACTGGTGGTAAGCCTTGGCGACTTTCCGTTAGAGCGGTCATTGAGCACCCGCACACACTACGCAGGATTAGAGGAGCCTATTGCTCTCCTGTACCATTCTAGCATCATGGCGTCTGGAGCCTGGGACTCGAACTCCCTACCGGCAGGGACGACTTTGCGATTACGCGTGCGGTCGCGTAGCGGTACACACTAGTGTGTTAACCGCTACGTGACCGCTCGCGACAGAAACCATACGTCGGCAACCTTATTATTAGTCACACATCCCTGCTGCTAATAACGTGTAGCTGGTTGTAAGTGTATTCTTTCGTTACGGTTTTAAAGGGTTTTCTGTTTAAGGCCACATACACGCCTCTCACTGGTGGAACCTATGAGCTTCACATCCTGTGGAATGGCACCCATGTGAAGGGTTCACCATTTAAGGTAGGTATATTGATATCTGTTATTTTCTGTGAATGAACAATTGTGATCCACTTCCATTGTAATCTTCATCAGGTTAATGCCGACACCTCGTCGTCACCAGCAGAACTGATTTCCGTTGATAACACATCGTTAAAGATTGGTATCATCAACGAAGATATCAAAACCGTTATCGATACTCGACGGGCGGGACCAGGTAGAAGGGTTCTTCCCATTTCTATGAGCTTCACAGCTCATTTTTCAAATATTCCTTCATGTCAGGTCAACTGTCAGCACAATGCATGGGTCCGGTCAAATTGGCCTATTGCGAGCTCTATGATCACAGAGACGGCACCTACACGTTGAGCGTACGACCAACAGAGGTATGTATCGGGTTTTCTTAGATACTCTTACTGGCGCTGCAAACCTGTTTATTATTGAAGGTTGGTAAGCACACGTTGGTTATCAAGTACAACGATCAGCACGTCCGTGGTAGCCCATTCCTCATTCATGTGTCCATGCCACCTGATCCATCGAAAGTTCGCGTCTATGGGCCCGGAATCGAGCACGGCATTCTCAGCTTGTAAGTTTTCCTCACTAATTGCTTAAAGGATCGTCCACGGAAAAAATGTGCTTTTCTGTTACCCATACATTTATGCTGCATTTGCCTTATGTGGGCCGCATGCGAAGTTTCAGGCGAAAAATGTGAATCCGTCTAAGCACCACAAAAGCTCGGCCGGGTGGGCGGGGCTTCCGAGCAAGCGCCCATCCCGCCGTCTGCCCTGGTCGGAGACGCATTGTAAGAGCAAAAATTACGTAAACAACCCACTCTCCGTTCCTAACCGCGGCGGACGACGACGGAGCGGGGCTTTCACTCGGAGACCCCGCCCACCCGGCCGAGAGTTCGAGGAGCATATCAGCCGCATTCTCACTTCTTCGCGTGGAACTTTGCTTGCGGCCCTTATTAGGCAAATACGGCACAAATATATGGGTAATAGAAAAACTCTTTTTTCCGTGTACGATTCCTCTAACTGATGCCCAGAACAAAGGGTCAGAGCCCAGCGGGTGGTGACAGTGGACAGGAAGGGTGTGGCGCAGGAGGAGCCGATGCGATGCGGCACTACACGCGCCGCGGCTCCTCTTGCACCACACCCTGAAAAGCTGAACGGGTCGCCTATCTGTCTATCGTTTGGACTGTATGTCAATGGAAGGTTTCCTATTAGAAA
Organism: Trichostrongylus colubriformis; assembly: GCA_963978905.1. Classification (NCBI taxonomy): domain Eukaryota; kingdom Metazoa; phylum Nematoda; class Chromadorea; order Rhabditida; family Trichostrongylidae; genus Trichostrongylus; species Trichostrongylus colubriformis. The sequence continues at coordinate 11,890,752 of OZ022261.1, forward strand.
CTTTGCGCTATCCAGCGGAAATTTTCGATTCTGCGCGAATGTCCACACATTTTGCATGGGAGCAATACTAGGTAATAGCCGTGTACAGAGAATATTCGCATGCAATAGCCCCTACTTCTTTTGCTTGTTTGCTTGCCATGTAGATGAAGAAGTGTGGGTGAAGTTCGGTCTGCTTGCAGGTTCAAGTCGAACTTCGTTGTTGAAACGAGAGGTGCTGGAGCTGGACAGTTAACGGTACGAGTTCGAGGGCCAAAGGGTGCATTCAATGTGGAGATGCAGGTAAGCCCTCGCTTATGCAATTATTCAACTTTTTTGTTTTTTATTCTTGTTTTTCCTTCCTGTTTTCCTCACACCAGAGCTTCCAGCGAGAGAAGAAGAATGAGCGAACAATCCATTGCAAGTACGAGCCGAAAGAACCCGGTGATTACCAGGTGAGGGATGAATTCCGCGATTCCAACGATTAGTCTTCTCAAACATCAAAAGTTCAGGTAGAAGTGAAATGGCATGGAGAACACGTGCCTGGCAGCCCGTTCCTTGTGATGATCGTCGATACTGAACAAGAACTTTCGCGATTTCTCCGTGGAGAAGCGCCATCACCCACACCCGCTACACCATTTGTACCTCCAGGTTGGGTTGGGCCACCACCGTTGTTCCCACCACCAATGGGACAACGTTACGGACCACCCTTACCCATGGGCCCAATGGGAATGGGTCCAATGGGGCCACCACCACCTCCAGGTGCTATGATGCCGTTCAATGCACCCCCTCCGCCTCGACATAAGGCAAAATATCACTAAAGGACCTAATAGTACCCCTTAATAGCGGATCAGTCCATAGAGAATACTCAGATGATGTGTAGTAGTCATATGAGTAATGCATGTGCCTCTGATTAGTGTGTTCATAGCTCATCCGTACGTTGTTGTCCGAATAAGATCAAGGCGTCCCATTGTTGCGTTCCCCATCTGAGATCCTTGTTAGTTAAGAGAGAGAAACGGCTCAATTCACTCCTACTTACGTGATAATCTTGCTGACTACGAAGAATTCTGCCGAATTACGTTCAATGCTCAGAAGTTACAGATATTTTTTTTATTTTGTAGCGTGGTATACTGATATTTTGCTATACGCTTTGAATATTCTTCCGTTTCATACCATCATATCGCCTGTTCCCCTTCGTTCCTCGCTTCTTACCCTCTCGTCTTCTCATCTCTTCCACTATACTCCTCTGATTCATAATGACATTTTTGTTGATCATCTATTCATTCGTTCATTCATTCATTATGCTCCTGATTGTAGTGATGTTGTTCTATTCAACTCATTATTTTCTAGTGTATTTCTATTAGCGCTACGCTGTCATCGACATATTATGAGTCTCGTATTGTTTTTGAAATGTCAGAGCTGTTTTTTTTTTCATTTTGAGTGATATATTTTAGTATTAAAGTTCTATATGATTTCTGTAATGTCTGTAGCGTTAAGTACGGTTGTCCAATACTATATGCTATTAGGTAATTCGAAAGAACAACATTGTGGTTACTTTCTATCACCCAAAGAAACCGAACAGGGCACAACGCGCGATCGCTTCGTCTTGAGATCGGTCTATAAGCAGAGGGTTCACGTGGCCTCCAATTCTCAGAGTCGTTCATCTGTAATTAAGTATAGTACTCTAATCAGGGTACACCGGTAATCGAGGATTCCTCGTCAGGAGGGGGTTCGTGTTTGATCGGCCAGGAGGGGGATTTCAGCGGATTTCAGCGATAAATATTAGAATTTAAACATTCAGTAAGCAGATGAGAAGCGAGGGTATTTCACAACAAACTCTCTAGGGCGCTCGCAGGCGTCGAGGAAATAGCGGTTTCAGTACGTCCCCAACCCCTCTATGGGGACCAGAACGATCCCCTTTTTTGTGACCTCTACAATACCAATAACTGTTACTCGATTGTATATGCACTGTGATTTATTCCTATGTACTGTAACCCAAACCAGAAAGATATTTTTTTCACAGTTTCTCACACGAATATCTTATATCTTCGCTGAAATATCTTCGCTTTTCATCTGCTTATTGGAAGTTTAAAATCTAGCGCTTATCGCCGACTTCTGCAGGGACGCCCCCCACCCCCCCCCCCTTTGGTCCGGTCATATACGACCCCTTTCATCGAGGAATCCTCGACTTCTGGTGTACCCTGGTCACTGGTATCGTAAAGGTCCGAAAAAAGCAGTCGTATTGGCTTCCCGTAGGGGGGGGGGGGGTCGTACTGAGGCAGCTATTCTCCTCTACACCTGGGAGTGCCATGATTCTAATACATTTAAAGGGTGATATCAAAATTTCAAAGTCACTGGAAGTGAAAAAGGAATTAGTTTCTGGAGCCACAAGCTTTCACTTCCAATTTTCAGTGAGAGTAATAGCAATCGTCAAAAATGGTGCATAATACGGTGATGTAATGTGCAAAAGGAAGTCCCATGGGTGGACACTGAAGGGCACCGTAACTTACCTGTTCGAGTAGTATCAACTGAACAATAAAGAATAGTAGTTACCAGTATTGTAAGGTGTTAAAAGGCATGGAAACACCTTTTACCTGATATTGTGGGTAGGTTGAAAATCGAGATATCACTTTCATGCAAAATTCCATAAATTGTCACAGCTAGCTGAGCCAATCTGTATACCGAATACTGAGAGGTCAATGGCTCCGGGCAGGAAAGATGATCTATATGGAATTTGGAGAACTATAAAGAGTTTCGTGAAAATTACATGATTACTTTACTGTTGCTTTTCCTTTTTAGATGAATGAATCGTTTCCAACGGGAATGAATATTTGAACGAAAGGACATCCCTAAGAATTCCTTTTTCACAACAAGCACGGAATAATTTTTTGATAAAGGCTTAAAAATAACCCTTATGAATGGAAGCTGGTACCAGGAGTACAGTATCTTTCAAAAGTAGAGGAATTAGTGTTCCACCCATTCAAATACGTGTGTCTAGTTGGAAAAGTCGCCGCGTTTACTTTCTGTGTTGATATGGTTGGTATTTGCATGGTATTTATATGGTGTGATACCTGTTCATAACTATAGCCAGGGTCACACTCTAATGAGTGCCTACAGGTACTAAACGAAAGGGCCAAATTTGAAATGTTAACAATGTGAAAATTAGCATCTTGCAAAGCTCATTGAACTGAGTCTATTGATATACTACTTCTTGGTATGGTGCTTCTCCACTGAGGGTCTGAATAGAGATAAAGTTGTACCGAAAAAAACAAAAAAAAAAACGCTGATCCGTGTTTTCCCCGTTTTTTTGAGCAAATAGGGCGGATATTGAATGCAACTTTTGCAGTAGTCACAACTGTTCACAAGGGAGGGACCTGAGGTCAAAGTGGCCGTCTGTAATAGGACACCCATAGTCCGGCGTCTTTTTGGACGCTGATCTCTAATCTGCTTTTCAAATTTGCAAAACGTTTCTCTGAACACTTACAGGTCCTTTTTTGACGAATGCCCGCACAAATGCACCATCAGCAGCCCTACTATGTGGTGTTATGTGGCGCGACAGCTACGATAGAGCCTCCCAGTGTCCTGGCTATGACTGTCAGCAGCCACCTAGCACTTCTTCTACTGACTACAAAAAGCACCTATATTACTGCATTTTGATGTTTCTTTGCCATAAGACGGTAGCCTCAAATGGTAAACACTTTTCGCAACTATCATGTACCATTGTACTTCATCCTTCCGAATCTGAGTAGCCCGTACGTTTAAGCTAATGAGGTACTCCAGTAGTGACACACTCGAGCTCCTTCCCGTTACAGTGAGCTGCTGTTCCCTGCCCCGTATGAAGAGCCCACTGTTCAACTTCAAGACACCCTACAATGTGGTGATATGTGGCGCGATAGCTACAATAGCCTCCCAGTGTCCTGGCTATGACCTAGCAGGTGACCTATGCAGGGGCCGCGAGCGCATTTTTACCACGTAACACAAGCGAAGTAGTGCCTGCTGACTAACAGAGCCGATAATTTTTGAAGACATCTGAATCAGCGTTGGGTTGTTATGTTTCCTTGAAAGCTTCTTAAAGGAAGTTGGGACCTTGTGACCACTGTTGTGCGTAGTGGTATCACTACCATATCACAAAAGTTTGATTCTAGACCTACAAAAATTGAAAAAGATGCGACCGACAGGCACTACTTGACCAGAACATACATTGGAATGCTCTCAACATCTATGGGAAAATGGATGTAGAGATAGTATTAGATTAATGAGTATTCATTAGAAATGGTAAGCTGATACAACTCGAAACAGCTAACCCACGGTAATAAGTGACACTGAACTTTGTAGTTAAATTTGTGATTTCACGACAACTTACCGTTTGGGTTGTAGGCATAAGCATAGTTATCCAGTAGCTGATGCTGAAATTGATGAATGTATTCCCGGTGATAGCCCTATGTATCAGACCGTGGGTACATTCAGCGATCTCAAGCATAGCATTAGAAGGTGACCCTTCTCAGGGAGGGACTACATGGTGAATGTCGATGGTCGATGAGGAAGAGTCACGGCATCACACATAGATCCAATCTAAAGCATTTGTCGCGCTTTTATAGACAAGTGGGCGGAGCAGGTCAGCAGTATTGATTGACCAATACTCGAACCTTTGTGCCTATGCCAGGCATTCCTGGTGCGATTTGTTAGTCATGTTTTTATCAAAAGGCATTGTATGCATGTGTGCTATAGAAATAGTTCCAGTTCCAGTAAAATTTTCTAGTAAACGTGTGAAACAGATAAAATTTTGGTAATTTCTGCTAGAGGAAGGTAAACTACCAAACTTTGGGGAAAGGGAGAAAATTGTAGCATTTTTAGCTAGAAAGCGTAAAGTTAGCTATTGTTAGTGAACGTATAACACAAGCAATCTTCTGTGAAATGCAGTAGGTTCTAGTAATTTTTATTTAAAAATAAATTTTACTATGTTCTAGTAGATGAAAGTAAAATCTTGTAATTTTAGTAAAAGTAGTAGAGTACTGTGTAGTTATTTTGTAGTGAAAGGGAATAAATACTAATAATTTCTGATGAAGGAAAGTTCATTGAAATTATTCTAAGTGAACGAGTTTTATTGGAGACAAATCGCTGAGATCAGGTTGGTCCTGTCTGTTGCTAAAAAGAAATTTTTTGGCTGTGAATTACCATCAGAGTTCATTTACATATTTAATCTTTCTCTTACAATTGCTTCACTTACAAATTGAAGTATACACATTGTAGAAGAAACAGAACGACCTGAGAATGGTTATGAATTTCCTGATAATTGGTTCTATACCTATTATTTGTAGAACATGGTGGAAGTCTTTAAAATTCCAGGTTCTTACCCTTATGAAAATTTATTCACCTAGCATTATTAAAAATATCAAAACGAGTGTTAAGTGAAAATATCTCATGGCTGAGCTGTTGTCAGTGGTCGTAGGCAAAGAATTGGTGGTCCATGGACCCGAAGGTACAGGTGGTGTGGGATTGACGTGATCAATCGGAGTACTGTAGTTCGTTCCTTGTAGAAAGTTCACGAATATTTGAAGAGCTTCTTTTGGTTTTTCACTTGATGAAGCAGGAAAATGGCCAGCACCTCTTACAGTCAAGAAATCGAGACCTGAAATTTCATTCCGCGGTACTCTTGCAATCAATATTGCTCCAAGGGGTTGAACGGTGTTGTGCAGTTATTCTCACCATCTCAACGTTGTGGTGACATTATGGCTATAGGAGAACTAGGGGTCAATTATATGAGAGAACGGTCGCCGATAAGAGGACTGAAGGATGCTGATGGTTGAGGAGGGTGCCGGACATAACGTAAGCCATTGCGTAAGCCTATGGATCTGGCAAACAACCTCATAGGTCACACTCTTGGAGATTCAAATCAACCCTCATAAGAACACTGGCCGATTGGGTGGGCTGACAAGAATCACACAAGATCCTCTGTGGCATTCACGAACGAAGTGGTAGTTGTGCTTCATTCTGAACATCTACTTATTCATTTATTTATTCATATAGAGCCTATGAACTTGGTAGAAGTAAGTCATTGAAATGAAGTTTTCAATTAAAAATGTTGAGCCAGAGCCCATGTCACCGAATGGGTGGGCTGAAAGGAATCACACAAGATCCTCTGTGGCATTCACGATAGAAGTGTAGTGCTGCTTCATTCTTAACATTTACTTATTTATTTATTTATTTATCTATTTGTTCAGATACACCTTAAGATGTGCCACTTGGTAGAAGAAAGCCACTAGAATGGCAATCAAAAATATTGAGCCAGAGCTCATGTCAGGAAAGAGAAAGTTTGTATTCAGTGATAAAAATAAAAGAAAATAACGGCGAAGAAGCGATTTTTAATTGGGACATTCAGTGCAAGGCGGATGCTTTTCTCAGTGGCTGGACGAGTCCACACAAGATTTTGATCCCATATTCAGAACATCTCATATCCATATTGAGGAAAACTCTCTCGTATATGTATTGAAAAGCAGCTTTTTCTATATAATCATGAATTTTGAAAGAAATCCTCGTGAACGTGCCTCGATAAAATTCAATGTGATATGTTGAGATGATGGAAAAGGTCATGGTGGGTTGGCAGTTGCTTTGAGATTTGAAATGTTCGAGTTTGTTCAGACTTGGAAAGGTGAACACAGAGGGGAGGGGGTAAAAAAGCCTCAACTACCCAGGTGAACAGGCCTTAACAAGGTTGTGAACGAGGGTGAGGAAATCGCGAATTTTGCCGAATTGAGGCGACGCATCATGGTTGTTCGGTAGAAGCTCCCGCTTCTGCATGTGCAGAAGACTGTCACGGAGATTAGTGATGCTGTGGGGATGATTTCTCGTATTTACGGGTGACACGACTTCGCCAGAGGCCAGAATACGCTTGAGCTCATCTCGTAATTCATATAAACTGTGATGAGTCGAAAATGACACATTGGTAAGTAGGCCGCTTCCACTAGCAGGGCCTAAGGACCAACAATGGACTCATGTCGACGGTTCCAATAAAGCCCTCCATTCCTTTCAGGTTGCCGTACAGGACTGAAACGGGTCTGAGGATGAAGAGCAGTAACTTGTAAATCTCAATTGGCTCACACAAATAACCGTGTAAGTCAAATTGCATATAAATTCCACAACGATTCTGTGTGAAAGAAGAATGCCTGGCGTATTGCACAAAGAACTGGTCAACAGTCGGTGCTTCTTGTGCGTATCTTCTACCGCGGTATGAAGCGCGTTTTGTAGAAGTAACGGTAGCAGTAAAAGTTCCTGATTAATTCGGCATTTCTCCAGAAGCTTTTGAATGAATCGTCCACGGGAATTCCATGATTTCAATTCCTTTCAGAACCACTCTACTAGATGCAGTATATGAAAAGAAACACGAAAAAAGCCAAAAAATACCCTTCGTACCAAACAGAAATCGAAGTTCTGGGAAGAGAGCAACTCGTTCGAATCCCCGCCGAGCAACATTTGAACAAATGTTGGCAGGCGGAGCGCAGTTCAAATTTTCGCGCGTCCAATGCTGATTCGCTCCTCACTCTGCGTGCCTGATCACGTGACCGTAACCTTTTTGCCCCTAGAGCCCTCGTTGCTACGCCTCCTCGGACGCCCAACCCCGTCAACCGTCACTCTAAGAAACTCTATTTCAGACGGATTTTTTTGGGTGAGTTTTTGCATGCGGGCCTTGGTAAGCAAATGCAACATAAATATATGGGAAATGGAAAAGCTTAAATTTCCGTGGATGATTCCTTCTAAAAAGGGAGGTGTTTAGGAAGGCGGATTCGCCGATAAGAGTGGAACTGGCGGAACAAAATGAAATTTGATCGCTGGGTGGATTCTTCAGTAAATGATGTAAAGGCTTCATCTGTGTGAATGAATATTCAAGGACAAAATCAATAAGAACTCACCATCATATTGCGTTATAAAGCCAATTGTTGGAGGTTTTTGCTGTTGATCGGTGTAGATGGATTGTGGTGATTTGAGTTCCAAGCCAAGTTCGGACGCAAACTGCGCACCATGAATAGCGTTGCACATTGAATCAACATCACCGTAAAACAATGCTACCTGAAATATCATCAAATGAAGGTCCCCCTGAAGAAATGTCACCGGTATATTTGAGCCCTTACCTTTTTGTTGGCTTCGACAATACTTCTGACGTTGTTATGCTGCGTTATGTAATGTGTCTTCGTTAAATCGTATGTCTTTGCTATGTCCTCACTTAAATAGATCATTTGCTGAGCATCCGTTTGACTGATAAACAGTTGGAAATCGCTTACTTGCAGCTTTCATACTTGGGAACGATGCTGGGGATATTGAGAGCACGGCGCACATCCTCTCTTTGAAGATAAACCGTCGTGTCATTGTAATGAGCACACGCTACCGTTGCCTTAATAAGTAGCTCATTTAAAGGCACCTGGAAGGGGGTAAGAAAGGGAACCGTATTTCAAAACACTACCTTCTATAAAGTTACATTCGATCTCAGGGATGATAATATGCAGCGAAACCCGTCTTCGAGGCACTATTGTGATTCTAGCGCGCTTCACCTCCAATCGTACGATTCAGGCGGACCTACGCCACTGTCATTTGATGTCGCATAGGGCGAATTTGATTACATTCATGATGATGTTAAAGAAGTTAAATAGCACGCAACAAACCACTGAAGCATTGAATGGGAGAATAAGTGAAAGAGTAAGAAAAAAAGTGTTTACAATAAAAAAAACTCAAAAAAATGAATTCACACACGACATCTTGGCAAAACCCGTGTATATAGCGTGTGTGCACCAACGAATTACAGGGCACCGTATGCGCTACCGTAAGCCGAAAGTGCCCCTCCCGGTGTCTTTGAATTGATGCGTCCATCTTAGCGATTTCATAGGAACGGAAGATTTGATAAACCAGGGGAGTCATTGATGCGAGATTTGATCCCTGAACCATACAACTGGTGCCGGACCACTTGGCACTACGCCACCTCCACCAGTACAGGCATGCATCAAGGCAGAAGGCGATCACTTGGGGCTATTTGATATTCGCTGTTAGCACGGCTTTCATGACTCACATTTCAGCTGTTTGGTCACATGTTTGCAAATACTTCATACATTGACATTATCCTGTCACCATAACTATGCTCCACCCTGCAGGGTTCGTGGCGTGTCCCATGACTACCGCTATTCATCCTTGCATTCTTAGATTAATCGCGCACAAAAAGAAGTTCATAACGATGGAATGTCGAGCGTCTCTGAATTCCATGTGGCTTATTCACAGAGTGCTACTCACCTCCGTTCTACTGTATTTCCGTAAATGAGTGTTCAAGACAGCGGAACGTTGATTACTAGGCGCATCCGGCTCGTCGAGGCGGCAAGTGTAGTAGAGGAAGAATGGATCGAGCCCGGTGAGAACATTAGCTTGATTCAGCGACAACGACTTAAGTATGTGATAGTCAAGGATGATAATTAAGCGTTAAGTTATATGTAGTTGAACATCATTGTAGCAGGGGTTACTGTTGTCGAGTGACATCTTGTAGAAATCGCAGCCATATGTTGAATTGTTCGGACAACATTTGTGGAGTGCCGAACGATATTGTCTGAAAACTGATCCATTAAGCCTAAAAGGCACAGCCTGGGGTAAGGAGAAAATGAGAACTGGGAGGATTTAATCTTTGAAAATAAGCATTGCGGTCCAGAAGTGCAGATGTGTGGCGAAACTCGCATTGAAAAAACGTGACTTGAAAGCTTATCACGATCCCACCGCACCTAGAGTAGCGCTCCCACTCATCCGTCGCTGGAGTTGTCGCTACGGAAGATTAACGTTCGCGGCCAGCTGACAGCACCTCGCCCGTCTGCGTTTACTCCACCAGATAGAGATGCAGGGGACGCAAAAGGGAAGAAGAGGGAATAGGGTTTCGGGTTCCTCCTACTTCTCAGGGTTTTCACCGTTTCATTTCATTCGTTCTCTACTATTTCACTGCTGAGCACCCCTAATTTCATATTCTACAATTATTTCACAATCTGTCAAATTTACCTACTCCAATGCCTATAAATGGTTGGGTTGAGTGTTCCTGGAGGGCTACTAGATTAACTCTGAATACGAAAATGGAGGTGTGAGTAGTGTCGCAAGGAAAGACCAGAATGAAACGGCCAAAAACTCGGGATTTGGTTCCCTATCACCGGTCCCTATCATATTAATTGTCATGATGCACGTGTTTTCGTGACCGTTGCATCGCTAAAGGGATAAGCAAGGGCCAAACCGAGCCGCTACCGCTGCTCCACCCGTTAGCGCTTTTCTGCGACCGAAAAGAATCCAGACCAGACTATGATAAAGACTATAAAGCGCACTTTGAAAGTGTATCGCCATAGATGATCTTTAGAACTCTAGTTCCCTCATTACTGACGGTGTCTTCAATATCCGCTATTGCACGAGTCTCAAACATGAGGGGTAGCCGCGTGCACTCGCGAACTTCTAGTTACTCGCGTTGGCAGTGAAGCAGCCATGAGTAACGGTTGCCACAGTCTGTAGCAAAGGTAAAACTGATTGTACCAGTTTTCTTAGAGGCAATGGTTGCGCCAATTTGCATTTCCAGAGAGGAAAGTACTATAAATAATGCCATGGGCCTGAGCTTAGTGTGTGTGCTGCGCTTGGGATGATGGAGATTTCCAAGGGACTCAGAGATCTACGCAGGTACTCGACTCCTCCACGGTCGGCTCCGCCCTCATCACGTGTCATCGATCGATGCCACGTGATGCGGCGCTCGTGCACGAAAACACGTCGCAGCACCAGGAACAACTAGTAGAGTAAAGGCATATTTCTCGTGTCGATGGTCAATTTATCACATTTTTCCTCATTGACACAGCTTATTGTTAGATCCTCTATTTCCATGGGTTATCCACATTATCTACTCACTATCTGAAACACAATTTGCAACTATTTTTATACAGGGAGCCCACGTTTTCTGTGCTTTGAGCTTCTGGAAATACCTCTCTACCTCTCATCAATGAAAGTGTGTTCGTAATTATATCCAACGAGCGAGTTGTAGAGTAGGCGGTCATCCATACAGCCATTTCCAATCAGCATTCCCTTAAAAGTAACCTATCAACATTATAATACCCCAGCAATGAATACGCCGTTTGTACTTTGAATTGTGGGAAGCCCTTAAGCAAAAGAGCAGAAAGCATTGGCACATATGTTCCACCGTACGATTCGCCAGCTACGTAGAAGTCATTCTTCCGGCGTTCAGGAAATTTCTGAAATTTTTCAAAGAGGTATTTGCTTGTATGAAAAATATAAGAATTAACCACTCGACCTCGAACCACTTGGTGACAGCCAAAAAATTATCATGAGCCACTTCATCATCAGTGAAAACATGATTGCCTGCTGGATCCAGATCAACGGAGAACCCCACACCAGCTGGTGCATCCAAATAGATTATGTTGGCGACCTGAATACCAGATCAATTAGGCATTTTCTGAAAGGCATGGCGATTGATCTTACTCGATTCCATGTCCATTTATTCCGCTCAATATTGGAACCATAATTCTTCGCTCTGCAATGACAGGGTTAAACCGAACTTTTCAACACTATTGCCGTCGGAATAAATGAAAACCGTAGTGGTCCCATTTCGAGAAATAGTCCGTAGAGGGATGAGCATCCTGGACCGCCGGTGAGCCATAAAACAACGGGATCACCGCTCGGATCGTTCTCAGACTCGACATACCTTGAGAAAATGAAAAATAATTCAAAATATAGTTAGACAAAGTAATTGGATAGTTGCGCCGATATCCTTGTCGTAGCAGTCATGATGCGCCGACAATTAGGTAATGTGTAAATTGATAAACACTTGCGGTGAAAGCGCGCCGTGTAACGTTTCCCCTGTAAAGATTCGGAAACCAAAAAGCTTGGCGTAATTCATCAACGCCGCCCATCACGCAAGCCACGCCCTCTACCGGTCCGAGCAAACTTGAAAATTACGTAATGCGTATCGTAGTGAAATGGCCAAACGCGTAGGTATAAATCTGATAAATCATAAGAAATATAGTATGCGAGTAATTGTGAACTTGATCAAATAATTTTTGAAATATCAAAGGAAAAGTCCGCATAAGTTGTTCCAAGTTCAGTACACAAGCTTTGTCACTGATTAGGGTTTTTGTGTAGGCTGTGGCAAAAGTATTGACCTGACGAAGCCCTACCATACTACGAAGAAAAAGGTCCCATGACTTTCATTAGTATGTGATCATCAAATAACATGTCATTATATGTCCCCAAAACTCGATAGGAGTGCCTTTGTCTTGGGCACAATGACGTAGAGAGTAAGGAAAAGCGTCTCCTGTGAGTGGTTGACCATCGCCACATTAATCAACCCATGCTCTTACAGGAGGAATTTCGAAAACAGCGATTCAATAATAAGGAGCAGCACAGGCTTTGCATTTCGAAATACTTGAAACGGAATAGTCAAGCGGCTTATTATTCGAGCAGCCTGAAGGAAGTAGTTGTGAGGCCTTGCGGCCAAACTCTAAAATTCCACAACCGACGATAAAAAAGATTAAGTTTTTGGCGTTAATCAATCCCTTCCTGGGATGCGCCGCACATTCTGGTTCCATTCAGAATTGTAATGGCTGGTGAATTGATGTGGCCCATACAATGACTTGCGGTGGCAAGCCGATGTACAAGTCAGTGCTCTTATCCTCCCAGCCGAGTTTGCTACCAATTTACCGACCCCGGAGGGATGGCTTGGTTTTCCTCGAAGGGCGTTGATGCGGGATTTGATCCCCGCACCATGAGAATGGGGTGTGCGCTACCTGTCAATACACCGCCTCCGCCCTAATCCGACGATATTCGAGTAGAAGCCAATAGGCAGAATTGACTCAACAATGTCATCCAGAAACACGTAGGTCCCTTGATGATACCTCTTTTGAGACTCTATTCAAATGATTTCCAGTAGGAAGCAGTAACGGCTCAAGAGACAGGTTTTCTTGGCAACAGTGATCTCAGAACAGCTCCACGACTTACCACCTTGCAGCAATGACCACCAAACAGCAGGAATCTTAACCCGCTCGGGATTCCATTTCAGTATCCTGCAAAAGCCGGCACTACTCACAATCTATGCGATTCTCTGAATTCTACACTGGCGAAAATTTGAGACGATCTACACGGTAGTCACCTGTATCCGACGCCGTACGCTCTTTGTCGTCGTATTCGCCAGCGTGCACGAGCCGGAGCCGGTCTTATCAACTTTCTGAGGAAGCGTTATCAAATGATGGTTGATCATCTATACTTTGCGCTAAATTCATGCACATACTCTTTTCTAGTTGAAATGCTAAGACTTTGTCAAGCGGTCTTGCCTATCCTTTAAAAGTGAAGACGTCACATTTTGCCTGCATGCTTTGATCATAGTCGAAGCAGAAGTATTTCTCTACACAGTAGTTGATTCACTCACCAGTAAAACAGCTTTCTCGTTTCACTGATCTCCAAATAACCGGTATAATGCTTGGATCTCAGCGGCTCATCGAGATTCGGTAAATTTGTGATCAACCAAGGTGCAGCAGTCCAGTTTGCTTCCACGGGGCTTGGCGGAACATAAGGTATGTCATGAGGCACAGGAGTGTCATAAGAGGTTTTATTTATGAAGTTTACAAATACTTGTAATGCTTCTTTTGGCTTCTCATCGCTGGATGCTACAAAATGACCGGCTCCTCGTACTGTCAGCACATCCAATCCTTAATTCAATTCAGTCTATTTGAAAATTATTCACAATGAATATTCAGACATTACCCTTGTATTGAGTAAGGAATCCTATGGTAGATGGCAACTGCTCATTGTCGTTATAAGACCGAAGTGGAGTGATTTCGGATAAACCCAAATTAGCAGCGAATTGCGCCCCATGCACGGCATTACACAGCGTATCCAAGTCTCCATAGAACAGGGCAGCCTACAAGAGAACATCCAGGCACTTTATTCGAGAATTATAAAGGAACGAAAACTCACAGATTTTCCCGCATTTATGACTTTTTTGAAGTTGTCGCTTTGAGAGATAACATGTGAAGCACCAAAGTCATAGTTATTAGAGATGTCCATACTGAAATGAATTTTTGGCAGTATTCAGGCGTTAGTACCTCAGAAAGCGAGGGTTGGACAAAAAAAATGAAATCCGCTGAAACTTGGTCTATAGAGGTTGTTTGGAACGCTGATCACAACTATGGCACTCTTTTTTGGCCTCGGCGCCAATTTGATGCAGTAGCACAAAATTAGTGCACCAACTCGTTCTCACCAAAATTATTGAAACTTTACTTCTAGGGGTCAGTTAGGGTGCTGGTCATAGATATGAGATTCATTTTCAGCGCAGACGCCGTTTGACTGTAAAATGATTCCTGTTTTGTCCATTGTGGCTATAGTGGTACTGATGTAACTGAGGAGCACTAAGTGTCCGAGTTCGACTTTCCATAAATCCTGGCATGGTAATTTCTTGATAAACGTCTGATTCTTGCAGCCAACACCAAGATATCAACGAACTTTATTCGGCTAACGTTTCGGCCTTATCGCCTTCGTCAGAGCCTGGAAAGTCGAAGACAATTGCGATATACCCCCCAATACCATTTCAGACTTACAGAACAGTTCCACGTAGATCAGACGCATTAGGATAGGAGTCGCAAATCACAATTACAGACGAACTCACCTTAAAGCACAGCCGGCCGTCGTTGAGACCACCGTTATTCTGATTCAGTGGGTGGCTTAGACGTTAGCCGAATAAAGTTAGTTAATATCTTGGTGTTGGCTGCAAGAATCAGACACCTATTAAGGAGCACTCATTTTCTTGCTGTCGTCTTCCATTTGGTATTACCTACAATCATCAATCTGCGCACTTAACAGTATATTCTCCCCCAAGCATTCTGGTTAGTGAAGAAGAGAAGACTACCTTCCTTCTCAGGGTTTAGGAAAGCAGAGTTGGACGGGCAAAGTGTTACTCTCAACTGCATTGGAACCGCTGTGGTGGCGCAAGATGACGTTAACATTCCCTTTAGATGTCATAATTATTAAATGATCAGCGCTTCAAGTAGCCGCTGTAAGCAAAGTAGCAGTAATTTGGTGAAAACGATTTGCTGTACCAGTTTGATACAACTGTGCTGAATTCGTGGTCCACCATTACTATCTACTACATATTCTTAGGCAAGAGGTGAAGTCAACTGACGATGGAGGAAACTGTCCCGAAAAGTAACATACTTGCATGTTTCATATGGCGGAACCGTGTCCATAATTCGCAGTGCTGCACGAACATCTTCGCGTTGGAGATAAACGACTGAATCATTGTGATGAGCACATGCAGGCTGTGCCTGAATACATGTGCGTTTGTCATGGAAATCTGGTCACAGATAAGTTCACACGTGCTGGACAAAAAGTGGGTGTGTGACGATGGTCACGTTGAATCATAGCGCGGTGTCGCACGAAACTTGTAACTTGCTGAGTGCAGCACATTTGAACGACATTGATCACCACGGCTGAGTCGCTCCTTCAGTACCGGAGCAAATGTGTCGCGAGCGACACATCGCGAATGGTGGCGGCGTCCTGTTCGGACGTAATGGTGCTCACTCTCGGGTGGGGGTCAAGTGGTCGAATTTCCGCTTCGCGGCGTTTCACTCGCGGCGCCCCCGTACGACTCGCCGTATCGATTGCCCCTGGTCGCCCGGCCGAGCGTGACTGCGTCACGTCTGCGCTTTCCACTCATGCCACACTGCCTCGCTTGAAGGCTGCCATGCCCTGCCGTTGGCACTCGTACCCGCCGTGCCGCTTATCGCGCGCGGCCGCGCGGAAATTCGACCACTTGACCCCCACCCCTCACTCTCAGTAGACAGCAGACATTCAAAACCACATTGCAGTGGGTGAGGGTCGACTGGCCGATTCGTGCGGCCACCCGCGGCGAGTGCGAGTCGTTTGCAGCTTTATCTGTTAAAAACAAGAACAACAAAAAAGGCGAACTCCCGAAGCTGCCAAACTGCAATCTTTGAAGATCTTTCATGGTACCAACCCACAGCCCATTGTGTCTTGAGCGGAATTTCAAACGACTCGTACTGACGGTGCAACGCCGCGAGGCGAAAATTTGACCAATCGACCCCCACCCCATTGCGCTTGTTCACTCCTTCCATCACGTCATTACGTTTTTTTTTTTGAAAGGCCTCGATTTCCAACGCCCACTCCCCTTCCCCCTTCAAAAATGTTAGACGATAGCAATACAAGAACAGCGTTAAACTTAGGAGGATGATGTAAAATCACCTGAAAATGGATCAGCTTCCTCCGAAGGTGTGAGCGAAGAGTAACAGTAGCGACTCCGATGGAAGAGGCTGTATCGTCGGGATCGAGATAACAGGAGTAATATATGAAATATGGATCGAGACCGGTGTAGAAATTCGCCATGTTAAGATAGTTCGCCTGAATAATTATAGCTATAAATAATCATGGGAGATCTGATGCTGCACAAACAAAAACTATATCCAGGAATCGGAAATGTTGTGTTCGAAAAAAGGCTAAGCGGTCAGTTGGTCTCAGTTAAAGTAAAACAAATACAAACTTGCTTGGTAAAGCCTCCTGAAACATGTATTGTATCATATTTTACAGGTGTAAGGGACTCAAGGATCCACCGCACTCCCATCCGAATGTAGGTATGACATTCAATCTGGGTCACCACGTCATGGGAAATGCGTTACCAAGCGTGATAAGCGTCTTGCATCTCCCATTGTGTGTTGGTCAGCAAAACAATTTAGACAGTAAAAAGCGCCACAAGTCTTATTTTCCCATCCAATACTTGAAATAAGGCGAAAAATGTGCATTGACAAGTGGCAGCTACCTCATGCATAATTTGGACATCAAGGATAACCCGAATCAACCAAATTATACTGCTTGCCCATCGGTGCACTGGTAACGGATGAATATGTATGATAAACACCGATTTATTCATCATGTGGCTCCATGGCCCCCATTAGTCACTTTGAGTTCGCATACAAGCGCTGCTGCTCTTCTGAGAGGAGGTTTACAAGATACTGATGAGCACCAAGTCCACTACACAGCACCGATTCATAGTAGCAGTCACAAGAACGATCGCGCGAGTACAGTGTAGTATGAGCGTGGCATTATAATATTTCCAATTTTCCGAGCCGTCAGACGATGAACTTTCAGCTCTTTATTCATACATTTTAGTCACTTTTGAAGATTTCTCTTAGCGTGACGCAGAGTTGAATCTCAATTACTAAAGTACTCACCTCGTCATAACAGAATCCAGTCTCATTCATGGACATTTTATAGAAATTGCAGAGTTCTGGAGTATTGTCACAGCATTTTTCGATAGATTCACGATAGTACCTACAAAATATTGCATTCCCCATTGTACATTCCTGATAAACGCGAGTTAAATCAAGCCCAAGTTCTGTACGATCTTTTCTACCTCTTTGAGTTAAGACCTCCGACTTAAAGACACCAGAAGGGGGTAATTTTGACTTACGGTAGAACAGACGTAATGTGGACGAGTTTAAGTTGCCGCCATTGCACAAACTCGCCAATTTGACGCCTTGGCAGGGGGGCCAAAAGAAGATGTTTCTATCATAAATTTGTTTTTTCTTTACTTTTTACTTTGTTCTTTCTTATATTGTTTCTAGATGTACTTACATGAAAGCTATTTTATTGGGAATGGCCACTCCACTGCGCTGGGAGTCAGGTGCTACAACTAACGTTGGCCCACGGCCCGTCTCCTATAGCGGACAACTCGGAATGGATGCGCTGGTGCGAATGGGAGCCGAATACACACCGCAGCGTCGCGCTTTTGAGTTCGGGTTTTTTCGCCTATTATCGCTTCTAATCTTGAGTGTTCGTTACAAAATGCTCATTTCTTTGCATCTTCCTTTTGTTTCGGACCCCCTTCCGGTTCCTTTAAAGGGATCGTCCATGTAGAACTGAGTTCTTCACTTATCCATATATTTACATCCATATTTTTACGAGGTATTTTCTTGCTACGGGCCAAAGTTGCACGCGAAAAAAAACAACCCGGGTCACCCGCGTGGCAAGCGAGCATTCTGACTGAACCACCTATGGAGAGCGCAAAAAGTGGCGATTGATGGATCGCACTAGCAGCAACTGCAAAGGATCCGACAAGAGCACCAAGAGCTACAAACGAAGACAACTAATCTGCAAAAGGCACTCGACGGTTTCATCGAGGCGGTTCATATGGTAGACCAACGACCGAGCGTGGAACAAAGGAACAGAATCCAACAGAACTTCGACGTCGCACAAGATATACTTCTTAGAGGACTCGATCGTTTGGTTCAGCTCGCCCTCATTCTGGAACAAAACCCAAGCAAGATACAAACCGAGTCGATCATGGTCGAAGCTCTTCATGCACGTCTGGCCCCACTTCCAATTCCCGAGTTTCGAGGACAATTGTGGGAGTGGGATCACTTCTGGAGCCGAAGCCGTCATCCACAAAAGCAATATCAACAGCATCGAAAAGCTTAGCTATTTGCTGGAAGCCCGTAAAAGACCAGCAAAGAATACGGCGAAGGAGCTTCATATCACGGCGGACAACTACGACGTTGTCGTCCAATTTCTCAGAAGGAAATGCGACAAACAAGAAGCAGCCATTAGCCAACTGCTTCAACATCTACGGGATATACGACCAACAAGCGCCAGAGTGCAGACCAAATGCAGACGCTCGACAAGATTCCCCCGTTGTAACTCAGGTAGACCAAAAAGGAGAGATTACAAACATTCAGAAAATGCGGCGTACCATCCTATCGGGAGTTCAACAACAAAATCCAACGTTACGTGCTGAAAAAGAAAGCGGAATCGGCAGATAGCCGGTCAACGAAGCAAGGGCAAAAGAACCTCCACAATTTCTTTGAAGTGTAGGGTCAATCAAAATGTACGAGGGACCTAGCACAGCACATCAAGCGACGAAATCTTTGCTACGACTGCGAATCGGGAGACCACCGCGACAAAGACTGTACTGGTGGAGCATGCCGACAGTGCAGCAAAGAGGGTCATCACACGTAAATCTGTCCGAAAACTCCCAAATCACAAGCATGGACACCGGAACCAACACGTTCTTCAAAAGGCTCAACTAGAGGCACCACCACCAAAGAAGAAAGCAGTCACTCAAAAATTTGCTGTTATCGTCGTCAACCAGAGCTCGACATCCTGGAGGATCGGCACCATGTCGTCGTACGTCAGCAAAGACGAAACGGTCGCCCATCTTAAGTACGATGGCTACAGAGTTGCGATTCGTCCGAAGAAAGCAAACAACCCATCCTCTTATGACCGCAAACTTCCTTAGCAACCCTCGTCATACAGGATGTTCACAAGCGCTTCCATCTTGAAACTGCCCATACCAGGGCAGAGGTACGAACTCACTACTGGATCCCTCGATTGCGACGCCAAGTCCATAAGGTGATACGAAGATGTGCACCCCAGCAACGGATGACCGCTATCCGTATCGCTATCCAGCTCTACCGGATCTACCACCGCGACGGGTCATCAGATGTCGACAGTTTCAACACGTCGGAGTCGACTACTTTGGACCGTGATAGCTGAGGGGGACAAAACGAAGGCTCACTGCACCATCATCACCTGCACGACAACTCGCTTCATTCATCTGGAATATGTGGCCTGTATGTATGTCTACGGTGCAACTGCTAGATGACCGACTATTCTTCGCCCGCCGTGGGGTACCCGATACGATCACGTCCGACAATGCACCATACTTCTTAAGAGACCAAAGTCCTCGGGATGCGCCTCTCCGACGGCGCAAAACACTACTTTAGCAGCTATAATGGGGACCAAAGAAATTGCATGGATGATAATAACTCCTTATGCTCCGTGGCAGGGGACATTCTATGAGAGGCTCATCAAAACCCTTGATTATTCTCTGTAGAAGACCATTGCAAAGACAGTTCTCATGATGGAAAAGCTCATCACGATGCTGATAGAAATCGAAGGAACGCTGAACACACGTCCCTTGACGTGCCAGAAAGAACACTGGGATGATCGTTGAATACTACGCCCTATCGACTTCATTCAAAGGGACATGATCGTCATATACCTCGAAAACATGTCGGATGATCCACATCACCATCCGGCAAAAGAAACTATCCAGCTCCATACCAGACGATAAGCCGAAGGAGCTCTTCGTAGTTCTTATCACCTCACTGAACAGTTCTGGAAAATTAGGAGCGACGAATACTTGACCGTATTGAGGGAACAACGCACACGATATCTGGCTAACAACCATGAAACACTAATGTCCCGATACCAGGAATAGTTGCTCTCATTATGGACAAACATGCCCAAAAATACCTGGAGAATGGGACGCATCACAACGTTCACACTAGCAGTGAAGGTGGTGTTGTACGCGGTTGAACTCTCCTTGCCGAATAAACGCACGACACACTGTCCCATCAATCTGTTAGTTCCGCTCGAGCTGACGGACAGGAGATGACAACCAAAAACGAGACTAGGACAGGAATCCTCTCACACGGCTCAACATCAGACAATACCGATCCATCGCTGGAATGCGCTCCCAGGGAAGCAGCCTCGAATGGCCATGACTCTCAGTAGCAGGAAGTCAATCCATCGGCAGAGGCACCGCGCAATTCGTCAGAACGTTACATTCTTCGAAGACGGCCAAGGATGAATTACGGCCTACTCCACAACGGACCTCCGATCACGATCATTTGCGTTCTTGGCCTTGTAAGCTCCGTAGTCCCTGGAACGATCTCTCCACGGATGAGGATAGGAATGGGCAAATCCAGTGGCTCAATACAGTGCACACCAGATGGTCTACAGATCACGATCTCAGGAGTGAAGTCGTTTGAATTATGCTTGGAAGGCTACTGCCTACTACGTGACGATCCACCAGAAACGGAACAAATACGCCTACCGCCAGAAATTACTCTGCTTGAAAAACAGTTCACTGGAAAGTGTCGGATGGGGCGAAGATGAAATCGATTGCCCAGCCTCTGCCCACAGTTCACCTGCTGGTTCTGCACAGCTAACCTCTTAAATCCCGATTGCCAACCTCGTAGGGCACTTATCATCACGGCAGTTAGCCTGTACCTGATTATGGCCTTGCTGTACTCTCTGTACCACATCCTTGCACTACTGGGACGTCCAATCAGAATCGCATACAAGATCGAGCGATGGATGATGGAATCTGCGGCAACACGAAAAAGCTCATCTAGGACCGACTCACGAGGTTGGCACCGCAAGGGCAGCAAAGGAGTGGACGACTCAATTCGGGGACATCGGGATGTACCACACATCCTCTTTGTTGCCTGTCTTCTTCCACTATTGGAAGCATGCGAGGATGTTGACGTTTTCGAACAAGGATGACCACGTGCACCAAATCGGTATTCCACAGACCACAGTGCAGAGTCGATGTCGCAGAAACTCAGTCAAACTCAGTACCTTCAACAAGGAGGCATGTCTACGCATCACTTACAAAGACCAGACGCCTAAGGAAATCTGATTACAGTGAAGCAGCTACAGTTAATCGGTGACAAACGCATCATCATGAACACTCGAGCGGCGACGCAGCATGTGCAGCACCAAGCGATGCCCACACAGAGGAAGTTGAAAACAAATGCGCTAGCATCAACACTAGCAGCCTAATACCAGAACTTGCGGAAGCCAACAAATTCCCAGGCGTGACCTGCTGCATGGAAAGTTGCGGAGGAGCAGGTTGTGGATGCTCTACCTCAGAAGCACATGCCTTTTCTACCGCATCTTTATGAACCTGGAAGTGACGACGTGATTGAGATCTTCAGCTGTTCGCGTTAGAAAGAAGAAGTCGTCCTATAAATAATGGTAACCCAGGCACCAAAATCACATACTATGAAAGGAAAGCACAGAGACTAACTATAACAGTGGAAATGACGACCATGAAGTTTACGCAGAGTTCACTTACCATACCTCCTACGCCAGCCTTGGAAACGCCATTATTTATTTCCGTCTACCGGGATTTAGCTCTCTGAGACATACTAAGATTACCACCACGGCAATGCACGTTGCAAAAGGATGTCCTAGACCTGACATGTGATGTCCACCCAGTCTGCCACTGCCAGCTGGCAGAGGACGCCGTGAGCGGCGTATGCGACAACCGCGACATTGTAACAGGAATCCCGCAGACGTAAGCCGACGACTGCCAGTCCGAACACAGTGAATTACATTCAAGAAGATGAAGAACGAGCGGCAGATTCTACGGTTTTTCATACCTGGTTTATCAACGGAAGAAATACTTCTGATAACAAACGAACTTTACAAAATCACGGATAAGGCAGCCTCGAACGCGATCTGCACGATCGCCAACACTATCATCAAGGGATGCTACCACTGCGCACAAGGAGCAGTGGCAATAGTACAATGTCACAGTCAGACTGAGGCGACGATGGCATCGTGATCTGCAATGACGCCACTTTCACGTACCATGTCACCCAAAGGGAGCAAACTCAACGCGCGACAGCAGTGCATAACATCATGCAGAACGGACAAGACGCTCATCGAACTCACTGGGATCCTGCACTGGACACGGACGATCGGAACGACTGCAGAGAGACTGATTGCAGGGCAGACCAATGTCTACGACGAAATTGTTCGTCCAGATATTAGTCATATCTTCGACGTTTTTCTGTCAAGTTCGGACTGACCGTTGCAAACATCGTTCTTTTTAGCGTAGCCATAGGCTGCTTCTTACTGTGCAGCAGCAATACGTATTCCCTCACGAATTCTGCGCTGTCAGTAAAAGGCATTCACCACAGCATGAAGTTCTGTGGCAACTGACCATTCACATTATACGACCTTTGCATCCGAAATACGAAAGACATCAAGCCCGCAAGGACGATGTCGAAATAAATGCACGTAGTGCACCTTCATGATACTACGCATGCACGACGATAGCACACCATGCATATTACAGCGTCTATCCCACGTATAATGGTGAAAGGAAAGGTAACATCAGAAAAGATGCCGACCGATCGTAAGAAACAGAAGCCACTACCTCCTAAATTTCCGACGGAAGCAACTTCGAAACAGACTATGCCGAGCGAGGAACGGTGAAACGGATCGCTGGTTCAGTTGATCCATGGATGCTGGCGGATCGAGTATCGTCGGCACCAGTCCTGGTGTGGTGATCGTCGATTGTGGATCGTCTCGGTGGCGACGTTCCAGTGGTGCTCTGCGAGAAGCGTTGCGCAGTTCCGATTGGAGGTTGTCCAGAGTTACCGTCAGGCCCAAAAAAATCCCTCGCATTACGGTCAGTCTTGTCCATTAGGTGCGATCCTTTGCGTTTCGATCGACTTCGTACATCATGTACGAGATGTCCTTTGCTGTTTGACTGGCTTTGTCCTCGATGCGCTTGTACGTCGTGCGCAGTTCCTTTTGGTCGTCGATGATCCCTTGGATGTCGTCTCCAGCCAGTGGCTTCGACTGGATTTCCATCAAGTGGGCCTGATGCATAGTTCAATATTTTTGAGGTTCAGATGGGGCACTCAGCAGAAAACCACCCGCCCTTTTTTCGCCAAAAATCGAGGTTTTATCAAACACTCTTATTGAACAAGAACACCCTCAACTATAGCAGTATATTGATCAATGATGTCCTTATTTTGATTTCATCTGACGTGGAAAAGGTCAGCTTTTTGGGTGACGGTTGGGACACACTGTCAGTAGGTCCTCCAGGTCACGCAATGACCATGCCCATCACTTAAACTTGTACTCTGTGACAGTTTTCCCTAGAGATGTTTCGAAAAGCGCGCAGAGCATTGTGCAAGAAGGATAGGGTTCATATGAACAATTTGCCTGAATAATTTATGTCACAGGGCAAGGGCCACAGGCTGCCACAGGATCACAGGATCACAGGCCTAGGTCAAAATCCGTGGGTCCCAACGCACATCTCTTTTTCGCGTTCCATCGAGGCCAAAAATGTATGCGCATATGCCTTCGATAGAGCTTTGTCAGCCCTACAAAGCGTTTCCATCTGTTCCTTATCGCTTGATGGACTGCTGTTTTCGAGGTTTAGAAATGGAGTAATTTGTGTGCACAAATCAGCACCTTGGCACATCAGGGTCCAAAAGAGCCGGGGTTTTGTAGAGCTGAAAAAGCTCTATCGAAGGCATATGCGCATACATTTTATGACCTCGATGGATACTCCATTTCTAAACCTCTAAAATATTGGGCAATCAAAGGAATCGGAAAACAGATAGCAGCTTTTGTAGAGAAAAAAAGCGCTATCGAAAACATGTGTAAGCTCTGTCGAATGTGAAGAAAACGTTGTGTGACGCGGAGAATTAAAAACGGCGCAAAATTATTTCTTAACCCAACATATGGGTAATGGAAAAACTTAATTTTCGTGGACGATTCTTTCAAGCATCTCTGCAACTCGATTCGAAGCCACCTGACAGTTTTCCTAATTGACGTGCTTCCAACTTTTTCCATAACAAATTCAGCTATTCGAAATACATCGATTTTCTCGTCAGAATGTTAAAGGTGGTTGGTTCTCTCTACCAGTCGCGGAAGTTATTTTGCAGGAGCCCGTACCTTGAAAATATTTCCACAGTTTCAAAGGAGGAAATTTATGCGAAAATATTTCCACTTTATTTTTCCCCTTCGAAACTCCCACTGCTGCTTTCCTTGTCAGGCTTAGAAGACACATTCGGAGCTTTTGTTGTTATCGATGATTACAATACGATAAGAACATGAAAATCCACGACATAATTGCCCACCTCTCATCAATGAAACCGTGGTTGTAATTGAAATCCACTAGAGAATTGAAATTCAGGACGTCATCAACACACCCGTTTCCTATTAGCATGCCCTAAAAGTGTTCATGAAGGCATGCATTTGGGCAGAAATTCAAGATTTTTGGTGTTTCTGAGCATCACTTTTAATGTTTTCAACGAGGAAGTATTCGGAATCCTGTTGAATAAAGGTTTTTTTGTGAGGTAGACGTTGGGTCCGTAAACTACAACGCTCCGAGAAAAAGAAAATGAAAACCCATCGAATACACCGTACCGTGCAAGTTTCTCCCATCATGCAAATCACGCCTCAGATGGGACAAGGAAAGCAACACCGAGGAATTCGAATGATAACGTGAACAAAAATATAGATCTCAAGACCTAGGTGACGTAAAATACGTTTCCTGCAAGTGCGCCCGGACGAGTATTTATGCATCTTTACATTGACTTTTACACTTGCTCGATGGTACCTTCGTGGTGTTGGCGTAAACGGGCCTATATCGTTAGAGCAGGATTTCGGCACACGATCGATTAGGACCCAAGTCCGTGCAGCGCTACCAGCTCACACGCGTCGCATGCTGCACCCACGTTGCGAAATTCTGTACTAACGATACATACCCGGCATAAACTGCACTCAAGTGCCGAGATATCACCAACATTCATCAGAAAATTTTTCTGCAAATACTACTTATGCAAGCAATGGAGATCGTTTTTATAGCTTGTCTCAAGAACACCAAAAATTGAAATTTTTTCTAGAAAAGCAGCGTTCCTTAGCACTCACTTTGAATTTTATGCTTTCATCGTCAACCAGAAGAGCCGAAAGCATTGGTATGTACGTACCAGCGTATGATTCACCTGCAGCGTAAAAGTCATTCTTCATACGTTCAGGAAATTTCTGAAACAAATTAATTAGCTCTGGATCGCTGCACATTTATCTATCTGGTGTACCTTGAACCACTCTTTCATTGCTGCATGATTGTCCATAGCAACTTCTGTATCGGTGTAATTCCACAGACCATCCAGGCGAACTGAGAATCCTACACCGGCTGGTGCATCCAGGTAGATGATATTTGCATACTGAAACTCCTCGTTTTTGAGGCGTGTTGCGTTTCAGTCTTGATCTTTTCAAAGACACTATCAGAGGTAATTTGGACGATTTTAGAGTAAATGCGGAAAATGAAAGTTGAGGTGCTCGGTGGTGCAAATCGAAGGAAGGAGGAAATGAAACGGTCAAAAACGCGAGAATTAGGACGGTGGACATACGGCATAGAGGCTACACTTTTGCGCCCTCTGCATTACCACCCAGTTGCTCATGCAGATGAGGAGCTAGCTAAGCCACCCAGCCGCGGACGTTGCTCAGCCCTCGCAGAAACTCGGCCAACGGTAGTGGTGCAGGACGAAACGCACCCGAACGGCGCCATGAACGGGTCTCAGCACAAGTTTCTCAGGATATGATATTTTCAAAGCTCGAAGTTCGTCAGCAGAGGATACGCCTTCATTTTAGACTTCCTCTATTACAGGGTGTCCCGGAACTATGGGCGCCCGAGTTCTTGTCTTTTTGTCGTCCTCTATACAATTATATCAATTCCTTCATTTCGTTTGTTGCTCAGTGGATGTACGGGATCTTATTCTACTAAGATGCGTTTTTGTCGGGGTAGAGCTCATGATATTTTTAAGATCTTAAGAATTTTTCGAACGCGTTTCGCGGTCATTTGCTTCAACGATTACCACCTCACTGTACTTTTGTTCAGACTAAAAAATTTTCACGAACTGAACCGATGAAGGCAACCCATCGTAGCCAACAACGTGTGGTGGGGTACACCATGCCGATAGGATGTTTGGATACCAGTAAGCGTGTCTGAGTGACGATTTGGGATTCAATGATGACACGCTGTTGGTTTCCGTCTATTTCGGCGTAAAGCTCGCGTGAATGTGAACATGACGAACACGCTGCTAGACATAACGAAGCATTGGCCTCACTGGTACTCCGTGACAACACTCAGTGCGGTGAGTTTAGAGGCATGGTACTCTGGTTTGAGGAATCAAACTGATTCAAAAGTGCTGTCAACCCTATCTACTCGAATTTACAACTTTCCGAGGAGTCTGTCAAACCTCCGAAAACTTGATTCCACTAATCTCCTGCCGGGGTCCCCAACTGAAGGCAAGGTCTGTCGAGTCAGTCATCCTAGCATGGAGTTACAGAAAGTAGCCCTGGGAAGATTTGTGAAGGAATGTGTGGAAAAAATTGCATGTCAAGCGCGGTTGGGCGATAAAAGATCCGAGCATATATTCTTGTCGTGGCGGCGCACCTTATAATGACTGCTTTGCTTTATTATACATGATAAAGTATAGTAAAGTTATGAATGAGTTGATTTATCAGCAATACATAAGCGCCCGTAATTTTTGGACACCCTGTACCTCTATTATCTGCAGATCAATCCAATCTTGTGCAAGAGGAGCCACAGCGGTATCGCGCAGTGCGATTCTCCGTTTAGGCTCAGTATGTGCAACGTCTGCAGCTACATTGGCCTCCCCTGCACTACACACCCTGGACAAGCCCGCAGTCTACGCTGAAGGACACAAATGTAGGATGATAGTCGCAACGCACGGCTGCAATGTGCTGATATTCCTTAAGATTATGGTAAAAGTGGACCGTTAACAATTGATTTTTGCAAGGTATTTAAGGACCGTATAGTCCTTTGGGAGAGATTACCAGTGACCAATGAAGGCAAGGTGGTCTCGTTCACCCACTACCTGACAATACACGGAAATGCCGTCGCAACTTCACCACAAATTTGAACCTTCTCCACCTTTTTGCTGAGCAGTACTTATACAAACGACAACGAAAGGTTAGAAAAGCTAGTCTGAATGAATTACTGATTACGACTATTATTATGCTAATTTTACTGCTACTTTTACATCTTACCTTAGCATTATGTTTTTATGTACGAGAGTCTGTTTCTACCCTGTTTGAAGTACTTCGTTTGCTTGCTATAGTTCAGAGCGCTTAAAAAGTTATGGGTGCTCTCGAAAGACGGGGGAGGGGTACTGTTTACGCTTTTTTTGCCGTGAAATTAGTCTATTCCTTTCCCCACTAGGGCTCAGACAGAAAGGGAGAAGGGAAAAACTTGACGGCGCGTGCTGAGAGAAGTCACAGACACCGCACGACACGACCGTGGGCGATGGCCTACGCTTCTAACGTGATCCGATGGGGATAACCGCGCTGTCACTTCACCAAGCTTGAGATGGCTGGTCTTTTCTACTCTGTGTTTCCCCCATGCTTATATCACGGATTGCGAGCAATAATTTTAGAATTCATTAAATGGAAAATCAATAAGATGCAAGCGATTGCTCAGACTCAAGCGCATTCTTTTGATGGCGGAAAAACCGTCTCCGATGGCAGCTGCGTGTGGCGAAAAAACTACCTCAGAAGGCAGCTGCGTCGCTAGTACAAAGCCTACCGTAATACCATGTCACAAGCTTATACACTTGATGATTTATATAGCTGCCTTCACTCGCTATCAATTTTCTGCTCAAGTGATACTCTCTATTTTGCATTTTATTCGCAATATTCCCATCTGATCACTTAGTTGGTCGTAATGTTAATCTCAAATTTCTTATTAGATCGATAATAATCAAATATTGCCTAAGTTTGAGGTCGCTTGGGATCGATTCGTTCAATAAACGATTGTGGCAGAAGGTGTGAAGGAGCCCTTTTATGGTGCATTGAAGCTTGTAAGACCCGGCAAATGAAAAGAATTAAGACGCGCAAAGCCAGTTGGTTCAGGTACGGATTAAAATTTGTAAATGTTCTCTAGCTTGTTCAATCTATTGAATGGTCATTCAGACTTCTGCATTCTGACCCCTATATGACGACCAGGAAGCGAAGTCCAAGTATTACATCTTGATAATATTCAAATCATCATGGAGCTAGCTCAAACACCTGTAATAATATTGATGCAAGGAAGGCTGAGTGCTAGAAACCAGAGCGAGTCAAGTATCAGGACACGGGTCACCCAATCAGGTGAGAATAGATCACCTGCGATTCCCAAACTCATTTTTGGGAAAGGCAGGGGGATTCGATAATTTTTGGGCTTTATTCGAAGCTAATGTCCATGACAAGCAAAAATTAAAATACCTCCTAAAAGCACCGAAGGGCGAAGCTCGCGAGGCAATAAGGAAATATGCAGTAAACGAAGACAATTACCAGAAGGTGTTGCAGCAGCTCAAATCAAAATTTGGAGACAAATTTTGATTTGTGCGACATTTGCAGTCTCGTCTCGAGACAGCCGTGGCTAGGGGGAATACCATAAAAGACCAGCGCCAGCTTTTAGATTACATTCGCAACGCAACTGATCAATCAAGAGTTAACTATAAGGGCTCCATCTGTAAGATTCTGAAAAATTTTAATGGTTCTATCTTGTACGACTTCCAATCAAGCACTGCGATTTTTTCTACAAGTCGCATGCGTACGTGAAGTGCGAACTCAAAAAAGCACGAGTATCACAAACTGTCGCAAAAACAACTTTGAAGACCACTATTTGGAAATGCGGGCCAGAAACACCGACTGTCGCGAAATGCGACTTTTCCCAGATTTCCAGACAAGTAGCTAGCTGTGTTTACATTCTTTGGTAGATCTCTTTCTAGCAAATGCATGAGAAGGCCTAGTTCTCGAAACATGGGTTTCTTGGAGAAAATCATATTCGATAATACGAAATTGCATTGTATATAAGCTTCACTACACTATCTCCGGGGGGCTGAGCTGAGCTGAGATTTTCCGGCGGGATTCAATTACTCCTACTTCGATCGCCCTTACGGCTTATAATCAATACCAGTGATCGTCTTCACCGCTTCGATCAATCGCATTCTCCTCGCCTCAGCATTCTCGCCACAGATCAGTGAGCCGATAAGCTCGGCAGCCCTCGCCCAGTGCTTCCTCGACGACTCAGGCCTCATCGCCCTCCCGACAAGCCGGCAATACCAGATATGGCCGCGGACCTGTCGCCTCCTCTGCACTCCCGGACTCAATACCGTTTCAGTTACGCAAGGAGGCGTCACCCAATAAATAACAGCTTCTAGCTCCAAGTCGAAAACCCGGCTCTTCTGTGGACGCTGCTGTTGACTGCTGACGAAGCAGCGGCATCTTCGCTGGTGATTCCGATACTCGTGACTGAATAAACTGATATATTATAACCGCGTGGCACAGTACAAAAGGCGAGCAGACACCACACCGACGAACTGCAAAAGGTGACGCGAGATTTGAAGAAGCTACGATTGGCATCACCACCTCTCAAGAGCCCACACGATCTTTTACGCAGTATAGTTGAAACTTCTCAAGAAGTGATGCATTGTTGCTCTTCATTATCTCAGTTACACACAGTGTGCAAGTATTGGAACTAAAGAATGGAAACTGCGAACTCCGGTGCTGGCACCGTCACTACATACGTACTCTTCAAGCGTCGGCGCCAATTCGTATTGCCATTGGAAATATGTCAAAGGGAACATAAAAAACCATGCTGGAGCAGCCACATCACTACACCGACGCCAAAGGCAAGAAGCAAAAACTCGTGATCCGGCTGGACACCATCGAAAGAATCCTCTCAGACAAAATTAGCGCCGCAAAGAATCTCTAAGCTTTAAGCAGAATTGCGAAGTTTGCGAGATACGGAAAGTCAGCAGCGGCATGAACAACAAGATTCGAACCATCAGCAACTGATGAACACATTCGACGTCGTCCTTCAGTCAATTGGGGAGCTGAGGCGAGGTCAGCGGAGCCCCGCGAGGAGACGTGGAACTAAAGCTTCCCAAGCCAGGCTCGAAGCTCGAGAAATCGGGATCTGAAGTTTCTCCATGGAGTACTGGAAACAAGAATGGAAGTTTGCCAGATGAAGATCGAGCACCTTGTAGAGCCCTAGCGGTGCCACCCGAGGGAGTTCAAGGAAGGCTACATACGCGCCGGCGAATCCAGCATGGGATGCATTTTCTGTGGAGTCCGTGGAAAACACTACAGCGACTCCTGTCCTGAAATCCCTGATAGCAAGCGGCAAATGTTGCGGCTGAATGGCGAAGGTCGATGTCCTTATGTGGATTCTCATTAACGGAAAGATGTCCGAAATTCTGGCAAAAATGCTTTCACTGCCAGGTTATGGGACATTGTTCGGTGATCAGCGAGAAAGCCGACATTGCAGAAGGAATGGAGGTAAGAGTCGACGCTCAAAGATAAAAATAAAATACCTTTAAAATACAACAACGATAACCGAAGTTTTTGGACTGTCCAATTTTTTTCAAATAAAAAAGTCCACATCGTGCAAAGATCGCCACCAACGACAAATGTAAAGCTCTCCACTGTTGAACTCTCGCGTGAAGAACGACACGTGTGAAATCTCGAACGAGTCATTCGTAGCGAAACTGATTCGTACAAAACATTTGCGCGCGTGAAATCTCGCACGAGTCAGTCGTAACGAAAGCTGATTCGTACAAAATAAAGCGTCATGTCGTCGCAAAGACATTGACCGCGGGAGCGATGCAGTAATCGGAGCATAAAATTCACGCCGCGTTATTCCAATGCACTTTCTCACTGACCCGACCGTCCTACTCAAAGAATAACTATGCCGCTAATCAAAGCCACTTCAAGACG
The DNA here is from genome assembly GCA_963978905.1 of Trichostrongylus colubriformis. NCBI lineage: Eukaryota > Metazoa > Nematoda > Chromadorea > Rhabditida > Trichostrongylidae > Trichostrongylus > Trichostrongylus colubriformis. The sequence goes on from OZ022261.1 coordinate 11,922,114, forward strand.
ACAGAAGGCACTGCCCCAATGTAGGTATGATACACTTGGATCCAAACCTTATTTCCTCCTTTTGTAGATCACCTTCTCTTCAGATACAAACCACAAAAATAAATAGAAAAGAGAGAGGGTCTATTTTGCAGAGAAGTCAAAAAATCTCCAAATGGGAAAGTTCTTAACCCCCAAAATGAAATAAAGAAAACTCTCCTTGTCAGGCAGAACAAGAAGAAGCAGCGGATAAGCGGAAAAATGTACGAAAGTGAATTTTCTCGAGGAGTAAAACGTAATGGCCACAAAATAGGACTAATAAAAAAGTTTGAGTACTATTGGCGATCAACGAAAGTCAATTACTACTTTTGCAAATCTCATCCAAAAAAGGCCCGCTTTGCATGCATGCGGCAAAACTGTTCAGTGTTCTCAACACCAATGAGTAAATGACAACATCGGAAAGTGAGGAATTTTTCTCACAACACATACTCCAATGCGTACATAAGAAGAGCATCCATGCATAAAACCATCCATCATGAATATTCCATCCGCGGCGTCCCCTACTGACCAACATATTCAGCGTCTATACAGTGACGTTCGACTACTTACCCACAATGTCAACGTTATGATGAATAAAATCCAAGCCCTCGAAAGACGTCTCGACGCAATGGACTCCACACTATCCCTGATGATGCACTTGCACATCCACTAATCGACTCCCCAAGAAATGGTGCCACAGACTCAGCCACAACAACTAGAATGACTAAAAAATATGCCAACCATACGGACAGGCTCTGCATCAGTAGAACTTTCGATTACTTACAGCCAGGCACACACAAAATCATACAAGAGATTCAAGATTTTCAGTGCCACATACTCGCACAACAACTCTTAGGATGCTATAATTGTGCAAAAGGAGCCATAGCTCCCATCTTTTGCAAAACAGATAATAAGCCACAGCTCAAGTAACTTGCGGATTACAACAGTTCGTACTGTCTTGTTCAAAGACTGGCTACTTTAATTACATTCGCCTCTTTTTTAACAGAGCACGCATTAAAGAACTCTGCAAAGCACAATGCGGAGCACACGTCACAGCGTTCCAACTACAAGGAACCACGAGCTATATAAACGGACTGCGACCATTATGGAAGTACGTGCGACTCTGGAACAATAACACAAACACAGAATCTTCAACGGTAGAATTCGACTTTGCCCCACCAGACATCAATCACTTCTTTCACATATGCCAACAATTCTTCATCTACTCTTTAACCATACTTCTAATCTCTACCACGGCACTAATATTTAGCCATAAAATACTTTGCTCCCCAACAACAATAACAACAAAACAGCCAAGGAAAAACTCTAGCAACCTCAAGATCATCTGCTACCCCACCACTTCGCGCAGTATTCATTCTCTTCTCTTCCCTAAAACGCATCATCTCCAATTCTTCGGTCCGCTACGCCTACCGTTACGCCTCTTCGTATATATATGCCTACACAAACATTAGTGGACGACGGCTAGATGCACGACGACAGCACCCACCAAACGCCTCATCGACAACAACTCCGTCAACAATCTGGAATCGACTGAACTATTCCCTGGTGATCTTTTTTTGTATGGTCTTTCCCGTAACTTTGTGATGAAGGTACATTCGTATGACTCATGCATATTCGTGTTTTATTCACACCTGTTCCTTTCACCTGTTTCCTTTCTTTTGTAATCATTTATAAGTAGGTGGATACCCGTTTACCCGACACTTACGAGAAAAAAACCAACAAAAAAAACGGGAGAAAAAACACATAAAAAAGGCAGAAAAAATATTCATAAGTAATTCTCGTCAGGTTCAACAAAATTGCATTTTTTCTTCGGCGTGTGGAGTGTCACGACTCCTCGTCATAATTACTAGAAACGGTTCGGCGGCGGTGGCCCTGGCCAACGCGGGACGCCCCAAGGAATCATCAGCGGTTATTTGCGGCACGGTAATAAGGAGGGGCCTGTACCTCCCACACGTTGGGTATAAATACCGCCCCAAAACTGGGTATAAAGGCCGCTCTCCGGTGGGCTTGAGGCAGTTGCATCCTGCTCTCCACCGGCGCTCCTCCAGCTCTCCAGTAAGCAACTTAAGGTACCCGTCCACAAGTGTCATGAACTCCCTGTTCATGATGTCATCGACTGTTTGCCCGCCTTCTCGCGCCGTATAAAACGGCTCCGCGTGCATCCAGGACGCGCTCGAGAGAGAATATATCGCTCCCACGGTCGGATGGTCGTGGGCGCTCCGACAGTGCGGACCCGTGGTAAGACGCAAAAAAGTGAGAAATGCAAGCTCACCCAATAAGGTCAAAATGTCAAAGGCTTCTTCATTCCCCACTGAAGTCAGATCAGAGTATTCATGGTCGTATGTTATCCATGGCAGATTGTGGTTCCGATACATATATAAACATGTTGGTGTGGATTTTATGATAGAATCAATAAACGTATTTAATCTTATTGTCACGAGTGAACCGCCAAACGACATCTGAGAAGGATGCCGCGGAGCATGGTGCATCGGCCGAATTCCAATTTCAATATTAAAATAAAGTCAAGTACCCGACTTCTGCAAACCTTTTTTCTAGGTATGCTATTCTGCGCACATGACCTGCCTGCTCGTACCCTCTTGCGATATGTCACTTTCTCCTTGATCTCATTTGCACTTATTGTAGTTGTGGCCACCGTTACAAAAAAAGGATCAACAACCAAATTGGCGTAACTGTTAAGGCAAATTTCGAAACTCATGGTTCGTACAAGGTCAATCTATGAATGTCCTCGTGATTTGGGAGAAGAGCACACTCCGATAAGCCCGGTGTCAGGCCGATATTCTGACAAAAAAAGTATTCCGCCGGCGAGTTTTGAGTAGAATCGATGGAAAACTGACGACAACCGATGAACACATCATCTGTTTGAGAAATATAGGAAAGGAGAAGTTTCAGCAGTAATTTCCCTATTGACGAGTAGTTCAACTTCCACACCTACTTCTCAACCACACACAGATAACCGCTCCAACAGATTTTGAGTACGAAGTCCAAATCACCGCCACCACCACCAAAATAACGTCTCAAAGCACAAATTTCCTCACCGCATAAGGATCGGATTCAACATTTTTCAGAGCTTCGTGTATGAATCTCTCAAAACAAAATATATTCCCGCAAATGAAAAATCGTCGTTAAGGGGTTTTCTCAAAACAAAAGAAGAGATAACGCTATCAAGCTTGCCAACCCTCCAAAAGAAAAAACAATATTCAAACAACTAATGGAAATCTTTATCTCAAAACATATTCGCTCATGATGTAAAGGGCGTGAAGCTGTCTCACATTTATTCGGTTGTGATAACACCAGACGTGCTCATCGGAGTTTATCGCCTTCATTCAGACGCCTAACCTCGGACATACTCGACTACGTCCTGGAGGTTTATCCTAAAGAACGTGATGCTCAAAATGACGAGAGATCTCAGTAACCTCGCCAACCTCATCGCGGAAGAGAATGAATACCGAGAGTGGGAATTCCCTAACACCGTATCTGAATTAGAGCTCTTCCTTCTTTCGAACCGACAACGGCTCCGAAACTTAATTTCAAATATAAGGAACCGCAAAGAGTACATCAGCGAGTATTACATTGATTGCAATAATACAATAGCCGATTCGTCGATGCAGGACGAACAAGTCAAGCTAGAGCAAGAATTCGACAATTATTGGATAAACAAGAAGGGTAAAGCCCTACTTCAGGAAGCTGGACATGTCGAGCGCCAACTAGAGAAAAGACTAGTCGAGCAGGAATGCCAAGAAATACTTTTGAGGGAAGAGGTTGCAAAGAAAGCTCGTCAAGAAACGTCAACGAATCAGTAATGGACCCCAAGTTCAGCAGAGTATCAAGCTCAGGTTGGGTCTCAACCTACTGCGCCATCGACCGGATATACATTGGAGAGGCGTTTTCTAGGTAATGAACCCAAAATACCACAGTTCAATGGTAAGCCTTCGCAGTTTGGTCCCTTTTGGGAGCTCTTTGAAGGGTTAGTTCATAAACAACCGTATTCTAATATAGAAAAACTGTCAACTCTTCTCGGTTGTTGCACAGGTGATGCGGCCAGAGCACTCCAGATGATTCTACGGACAGGAAACTCATATGACACAGCCATTACCCAACTCGACCCATATACACCTATTTCCTGCCATTCCCGTGAGCAGCATGGCGCACAGAGTTATGGACGCTGTCTAGGGAATCGCACCCCCTGTCTTAGCGAGGAGCGGCAGAACTTATGGCCGATTCGACCACGCGCTGAGATAGCTCAATCGATATACAGTAGCGCTCAAAAGTCTTCGGCGAAATGGTCTTCCACTTGGGTTTTTCACTTGTAACTTTATTGCAACTGCACCGATCTAAGAGAAATTTTAGTATGTTGTACTTGGAGCCACTGCATACTTAATATACTATTTTGGCGCTCAACGGTGTAGGTTACGTGGTTATATGGAATTTTTTAATTTTGGCATGCCATCGATATGCCGCCCCGCTGTGCCGCTGTCATCAAAAGTCGTGGTCTTTCTACAGAATATCAATGTTCTCTGAGGCTTGCTCTTTTTGTTTTTGTGAAGAAAGCCGTTATTCTTGACCAAGCCTTTTACTTTTTTCTGGGTGGTCTTGTAGCTAAATCTTGTAAAAATCATGAAAAGTGGCAAGCGGCGCTCAAGTAGAAGGAAATGTTGACAATAGGTTTAGGCACCACATATTAAAATTTTGTCAAATTTGGTCAAGTAGAAAAAAAGTTACGACAAAAAAGTTTTAGCCGAAGACTTTTGTGCGCTACTGTATGTAACGCTTCATAGGCGCACCGTCCGACTGATCGAGGACCAGGGCCAGGCTGCGATAATCGGAATTGCTGGTTTCAACATCGTCGGAATCGAAGCAGCGTTCGGTACCGGCAGAGCGGTAGACGGCCTGCATTTACGTGCAAAAGGCCGTATTTGGGCAGTCTGTGACCGTCTCTGCATCGACGAACGCCGCAGTCGTCCAATTCATTGAGACTATTACGGGACTGACTAGGCCCCAGGACCGCTCGTGTGTCGCTATGTCACCGAGACGGTAGCGTTTTCCGAGACGATAAAACTACCGTCGACCTACATGAACACCTCAAAGACTGGTTGATTTGAAGGACATATTCATTAACGGATGAAGAGCTCCTGACATGCCATGGATTCCACGAGAGCCGTACATGGCATGAGGAGTTCCTGACCGAGAACGCGCCATGGGCCCCTTCGAAAAAGAAAGGGAGGACTTCATGCAGGATCAGACGGACGTGTAGAAGTTGAGCGATAACGTTGTGGCCACCATGTTCGTCTAAGCAAGGCCTCGGATCGTCGCCATCACCACCTCGTTTTTACTCAACGCCACGGGGAAGAATGGGATCTTCGTGGGACTTCTGATGAGTACTCGCTCCTAATATGCGAGGAAGCATCGCAGATGTCAGAAGCTGTCTTTGCAGCGATGCTAATCCGGCTTCTCAAGGCGCGACGCATCTACATGGACGACGTCCACCAACTGGAACCATACGCACGGTGCTCTCACACCTCCAACCCGATCAATTTCGGGGCCGCAGTATGATGGACGTCTTGCACGAAGCCCGCGCCGTGCCCATGGCGCCGCTGCTTACTACATTCAGGGCCCGAACCTCAATGGGCCAGCTAATCAGCTGGCCTGCGTTGGTACGCTACGCAGCGGAGTAACCGGCCCTGCCTGCTCTTGACATCATGGGTTTCCCCAACGAGCAGCCGCCCTTCCTCTTCACGAATGTCGCCGGCACGTCGCAGAAGCCCAAAGTCACTGGCACTTCAACGAATTCGAGGTCGACGTTTGCACGACACTCGTGGACCGCCTCTTAAGACGAGGAATTTCGCCCAAGAGTAGCTGCATCATCACGATTTACAAAGTCAAGGAGTAGCGCCGTCAGTTGGCTGACCTCTCGCTATCAAGCGAGATAACTCTGTTGAAACTAGACGCCGTTCAGGGACGGGGAAAGGACGTGGTGGTGCAACGCACTACGAAGACGGATTTCGACCCAAGCGCCTCCGAGATCCTGGGCGACCCTAGCCGCATGAATGTGACCCTCACCCGCTGTCGTCACGGGCAGTTCGTCCTCGAACACCAACGGTCCCTTGTCACGTTCCCGTATTAGAACACCGTCATCACATAGGCCTGCTCAAATAACGCCACATACCGGCGACAGCGCTACGAGAAGTTTTTCCGTCAGAATAGAGTAAGTATTCACCTTCTTATTGAGCCAAGGTCCAAAATCTACCCGCACGGAAGGAGTAGTGAGCGGAATGCACAGGGTGACCCTTCATCCTTTCGGATAAAAAGGGAAGATGTGAGCTCAAGGGACTTAAGCTTATTTCAAGACACTGTAATATGATCGTTCGATGACCGATAGTGAAGTTTTGGTGTTCGACGAGCGCGAGGCATGAAGCTGGGACACGAGGAGACAACGGCGGGGAGACTAGGACTGCATCGGCACCGTGAGGAGCCAGATTCACGACCAACGGCTCGACTCCCCGTATTCTCGCGTACTATTAGGTTGTAAGGAAAGTTTTGGCCGGTTTTTGAAATTTCAACTTCGGGGGATCATATCTCGGCTCAGAGTGCATCATGAACACCATTCGATTTGCTACACACTTGGCAACATTATGCATACCTACATATCTCAATTTGATGAAGGGCTGATGATTTATATTGCGCGAAATGAAAAAAAGTCGACATCAAGTTGCCACTATTTCTGAACACACTGCCACTGAAGGAGCTGTCCAGATGTTTGGGTGTCCAGATTGTCTATCTAAGGAGCACAGTATGTCAGCTGATTCATGTTGACGCGCTCTGATATTTGAAATTATATTGTGAACGCGAAAAAGCGGCCAGAACTTTCCTTACAACCTAATATTAATAAACTTGGCTGCATTCGCGTATTCGGTCCACCAACTTACTATAGACATGAAAGTAGGCACGAACACAGATTGGTTAATTTCCACATTGAACCGATTCTTCGAAAATTCTGACTCCTGACGAAATTGAAGCTGAAGTCGAAAATCCAACTTCAACTTCAACTTCGTCCTTTCAACTAAACGCCCCTTCATCGCTGTCATTTTCAAGCCGGCCACAGTGCCTTCCAGCGGGTCCTTACCGCCATGCCAGCCACGGTCAAGCGTGGCGTCGTGGAAAATTTTCACAAAATATGACCCCTCCCTTATTTTCCGATGTTTCAGGGGTTTTTCAACCAAGGAATGCGATTCACTGAGGAAATTAAGAGCTTAAAGACAAATGATCCTGCGATCAAATCCAAATTGACAAAGTAAGAAAGAAGAACCAAAAAAACCTAACGAGGGCAGGGGCATCCCACCATGAATGCTAGTTTTACCTGAGCCCAGGTGGGAGAACCCTTTTTCTTCCACTAAGGTTGGGCAAAAATATATGCTTAAGCGTGCAAATCGACCCCTCAGAGATGCTTAGGTGCGCACGACGACAGTAAAGTACTTTGAGATACGATCTCTCGTATCATACACCTTCCTCTCCTCTTTTGTGGAAGAGATACAATACGATCTCTCAGCTCCACAAAGGTCATGGAGTGGAGGGAGAGGGATAGTGGACTCCCGAACTCACAATTGTCTCTACTCGCTTCCCATTACGAAATGCTTACCTAAGGATGATCTTGAGCTGAACAGCATGAACCTACCCTCGCCCCTGGAAAAGTGAGGTGCACGCCGCGCGCGACAAAACTGAGCAGTAGTTGGGTGTCATTTCGACCACGTTGTTGTTAGTCACACTTTATTGTGGTGACACAAAATTCTCGTTCACACGATAAAAGTGATGAGATCTGCTTACACAATTTCTCGCGACCAGCATCGATGATGCGCAACATAAGTTCACATAAAGAAAGTCGAGTCGGAAAGGCACGAAAAGAAGGGCCTGTCTCCATACAGCTCCCGTCCACAAAGGGTGTAGGTCAGGACACTCGAAATGCGTCATCCAGAGCTCTCGGCTGATTCGCGGTGAGTACTTGTCACTCGCAGCGGCGTAATTCGCCCAGCGCGAGATCGAACGTGGTGCTCTCGACCTTACATGTTACGGTGCCAGTTGTTGACTATCCGTGGTACCCTAAAGTCTGGGGATAGGTCCGCCCTCACGCGGTGTCGCGCGTGGCACACACAGGCGCAGTCTTCAAAGAACTAAAGATGGAGGATATCGAGGAAGCTGTGATCTGTGGATTGTATAAAAGCGAGTAGCAAGTAGAACTGGGGTCGGGCGAAAGGTGAACCCAGAAACTTCATAGTTGGCAGAGGAAAGCGAACGAGCGAGAGGAAAACTGTCGTTCAACGAGAGTTTCAATGCTACGATGGTTTTGGCGATGAAATAGCGGGTAAATAAAAACTTTTTCTCATTTTCGTTATCATGATGGTGTACTAAGGCTCGCGGACACCTTTCCCCTTATTCTTCCCCTGCTAACCGCGCATTTGCTTGCCGCGTCGAGTTTTTGCACCTGATGTAACATCAAGCCCTCTGAAATACCTGATCAGCTTATGACTAGCAGTATACGAAAGGAATAATAAAATTGTCTCCGTAAGATTTCACCGATAAATCTACGTAGAGCATCCCGTAAGGAGCCTTTCCTCCTGAGGTTGTTATCAAGGCCAATGATAAAGGTTGGGTGATTCAGGATCTCATGGAAACGTAGCTGCATGAAGCCTGGAATGAGAGGAAGCATTACAGCAACGATCCGTCGCAATAACTGATAATCCTGAATTCTGCGAGGTGCAATTTTGGCGGAATGCGTTTGACGCTCTACAAGGAAAACTCCAAAATTGCGGTTATTCTAGACGGATTGACAACATTTCTGCAGCTCCTCGACGTTGGCATTAATAAACTGTTCAAGGACAACTGGAGAGCAGGGTGGGAACGATTGATGGCCGACCAAACAAAAGCAGGATATACTACAAAAACCGGCATCAGGAAAAGGATGAGCTATGGAGTGGTAGCTGCTTTGGTTTGCGACAGTTCCTACTCAGTTTCTGAGGAGCCGATTGTCAACAGCTTCTAAAGGGTCATGGACCAAGAATCATTGTCAGATGAGCTAAGTGAGAGTTTGTATGCTACGAATGTTTGTAACGATGAAATGGAGATTGTGTAGAAAATTTTAGATGAATGGTCATTGTTACACGGGTTGAACGAAGATTTTGATACGTGGCATCTTTAGGTACTAGAAATTAAGTTAAGTGAACATTTTCTACAATTTCTGTGGTTTTAAGACTGAAGGGTGCATCGTGATCCGGAGTTCTTTTAAGATTGCTTTATAGGGGTCTAAATGGTGAGACTGAATTCCAAAACATGCGATGGTAATTTTCCTAAATTTCGTTGCCATTTAACACTCACACGATTCCACGTCCATGGATTTCTGGTAACAGTTTCGCCGTAGTTGTTGACCCTAGAATTAATTCGTTGGACCCACTCATGGAAAGTAAGTATGCATCGAATGACCAACCTGAATGGTCCCATTTCCAGAAACAGTCCTTGTAGCGATGAACAGCCTGGCCCTCCATTCAAGAACAGAACAAGAGGATCGTTGGCGGGATTATTTTCTGATTCAATGTACCTTCAAGTAAAAGATATAAATGTAGAAATAGAAAACGAAAAGAGCAGATCATTTTTCTCTACTCATTTAAAAGTTTCTCTACCATATATTCCTCTGTCTAGTGGCTACAACTTGTTCGATGCTTCTAAAGACACCATGAGAGGTAAGAAAAAAGCGAAAACTGGGACGAGGGACTACTTTTGCAGCCGGCTGGTTGAGCCCTTCGCCCGTCTGCATCTGGCCCACCGGCTAGTGATGCAGAGCGGCGCGAAAGACAAAGGGAGTACGCGCTCCTATTTCTCGGGTGTTTCAGCGTTTAACTTCGTCCTTTCACCACAACTACATGGCTGAGCACCCTTACTTTCATATCCCACAGATTCATCCCTTCTGGAGTCTCTAAATGCATCATAGTTGAAAAACCTTCTAATGATCAAGGCTCTTTGAAATGAAGTCATAAACCCCGCGATTACACTCAGCTATGTTATCAGCCAAAGGAATAGACCACATGGCCGATCATGAACACAAATCACGACCACTGATGTCGAATGAGGCATTGCAAATATGGCAAAAAGAGTGCCTCCCTCAACATATTAAACTGGTTTATATAAAACTGACTTATGCCTTTCTCTTTTCAAGACACTTGAGAAACGCTTTTGAGGATGTAAAAGTACAAGTTACAAAAATGCACGATAAATTATACAAAACACTTTAAGAATTTGACGAGTCTCGTAAACATAATGTAAGTATACAGTAACCGGAATCGATTCTGGCCATCCACATTATCCCTGGAGAATGTCCATTTGTTTACCACCAATCTATCATCCATGGCCTTTGTACTTGCTTGCTCAACAGCAAAACATCCACATCTTCAGACGGTCCAACTTCTGTTTATTATTTTTACAAAATTTCAAAAAATTGGCTGATGACTGCGTAGGAATCAAGGAGCGATTCAGTGGCTTGAAGACAGGACACCCGAAACGGATCATTGCCGTTGGAGCGCTCGACCAATCCTCATTTTGAAGCGGTCAGCACTCGTTCGGTGCTCTGCATCAAATTCCGACCCGGTTCGAGTGTCCTGACCCACTTCTGGTCCTCTTCCAGATTAGAGTGATTAGTGGATAGAGATTCATTTGCTGGTATTGGATTTTTGTGTGACATAGAGCAGTGGCCCTCTAAATCAGACTCAAAGGAATTGTTCACGGTGTAAGTGAAAAGGGTATGAGCTGTTCTCAGGATACTTAGTGAGCGTTCGATGATCGAGACTGATTGTGCTTTCAGCATGCGTGAGGCGAGGAGCCGAGGGATGGCATTCAACGAGGACAACGGCTGGAGGATGGCGGCTGACCCTTATTGGGTCGAAGAACTCACTGCTCTGATCTCTGACCGGCACATAATAAACCTATTATTACTTTGTGGCATTCGCAGCTAACAAGGTCCACCATCACATTTACTACGGAAAAAATGGGTTTTCTTTAACCCATATATTTATGTTGTATTTGCCCAATGTGTGCCGCATGCAAAGTTTCACGCGAAATAATGTGAATCCGGCTAAGATATAGCACCACAAAGCTCGACCGGTTGGGCGTCCTCCGAAGTGCCCATCCCACCGTCCTCCGCGGTCGGAGGCGCATTGTAGGAACAGAAAGTTATGTAAACAGTACCATTCTACGTTTCCAGCGGCGGACGAACAGAAAGTTACGTAAACGGTACCATTCTCCGTTCCCAACCGCGGCGGACGACGAGACGGGGATTTTACTCAGAGGCCCCGCCCACCCACCCGAGAATTGGGGAGCTGTATCTCAGCCGTATTTTCACTTTTTCGCGTGAAACCTTGCATGCGGCTCTTATTAGGCAAATACAACATAAGTATATGGGTAAGAAAGAAACTTATTTACCGTGGACGGTTTCTTCAAGCGACAGCAGCAATTACACTACTTCCACTTACCAGTAGAAAAGTTGTTTTTGCTTGGAGATCTGTAAATAACCAGCATATTGTTTTGAACGCATTGGTTCAACCAGATTCGGTAGGGATTCGATCAGTTCTGACACCGGCGCAGCAGACGCGAATGACACCATGAGCCATGTTGATAGCATCCGCATGTTCCTGCAATTTCCAGTACTGTGGAAAGTATGCTTTGTGATGGAAGTGTGGGAGTATGGCTCCAGTGCGGGTTCTAAGAGAACGGGCAGTCTAAACAACCTTCAGTGGCTAGTCTCCTACATAAACAAAAAAAAGTCAGTGAAGAAAAAGCAGAAGGAAGGACCCAGTTCAGCCCAAGAAGATTTCTAGGTGATTCGGATGACAGCATTATCGATGAAGGATGATTGACAAATGATTCACACTAGAGTGTTTGACAAGTTACGTGGCCCAAAATCATAAAACAAAGCATTCCTTCTCTGAAAACATCGTGCTTGATCAGACAGAGAAGAGCTTAGAGAAGCTGCGTTTTCATGGTCAAGATGGACTTGACGGCACATCCAAGAATAGTTTGTCGCATTCCGCTGATGAATTGCGTGACCCTGACATAAAAAATGTCGACATTTCGTGGCTCAAAGGAATCGTTCACGGAAATTTGAGTTCTTCTGTTACACACATACAATTTGCTTACTGAGGGTCGCATGCAAAGTTTCGAGCGAAAAGACCAAGGATCCGGCTGAGATGAGAACTACCCAGAGCGATGTCCGACAAGGTGGGGTCAACAAGGGATCGCTATCACGAGGCGAAGAGGTGTTTATCACGTGGTCGGGAACCCGCAGTGAGAAGCAAATCAACAAACCAGGGCGCCAAAACTTCAACTGCTCTCTTCTCGCTGACAACTATGTATTCAAATGTTGCTCGGCGGGAATTCAAACGAATTGCTCTCCTTGCGTACCAAAGGGAATTTCTCGGCTCTATTCGTGTTTGTACCATATCTAGTATAGTGATTTCAAAGACCGGAGGGGGTAAATATAGCAGATTGTGAAGTATGAATGTAGGGGGTGCTCAACAATGTAACAGAAGAAAGAACGAACTAAAACAGCAAAAGCCCGAGGATTAGAAACCCGAAAATCTCTTTCTTTCCCGCACCCCTCTGTGTCACCAGCCGCGGGTAAACTGCAGACGGGCGAAGAGGCTAAATCAACCGGCCGCAAATGCTGCCCTGCCCTCCCTGGCAACTCGCCCGGCTGATGAGTTGCAGAGCGACACGTCGTGCTGTGGGAACGTGATAAGATTTCATGCCCCGCTTTTTCTATACGAATTTCGTTATACATCACCTCTTCTGAAGTGGAAGGTTTGTTTTCAGAGAACATGTATTTCCAGATCTCACCTACTTTCCCATCTGATGCCTTCAAGGGGAGTTAGAGTCGTGAAATTCACGTATACGATTACTTTAGAGATAGCATTAGGGTAATGCGGTTATTGAGAAGTCCCTAAAGGAAGTCAGTTATATGGAAACCAGGGACCTAAGAAGCCGATTTATGCCGAAGTCCCCGTCGAAAAGCATGTCTACGAGCTGCAGAAACGGCGTAAAGATTGAAAGCTGACTGCTTTGCAAGACAGACCACGTCTCCGGGCGACGTGGTTCCTACGGCAGGAATGGCCAAGAAGATGCGACAGTGTTGAAAGTATCTCGGCGCGCTTTCTCAGTTTAGCTTGAGACGTACTTCAGAAAATGGATGCTGTCGTATTTCCGAACATCACTTCGCGTTTATAACTTGAGGCAGGGACAGCGGAGTGGTTAAGGGTGTTGGCTCAAATCTGCACATTCAAGACCACTGAAATCAATTCCCGCCGAGGCACAAAATCATGCCTTGCAGGAAATCGCAGAAATAGTGACGTTACCTGCGTCAGACCCAGGTTGACAGGCCGGCTGATGGAGAAACCTAGTCCCACCAATATGTCCAAAATTAGCCAATTAGAGAGTGTTAATGCTAGGACGTCATCCGGAAGTGGCGCGCAGAGCCCCGCTCGAGTTCTGTGGTCAGTATGCAAGGGCTACCAAAAAGTGGATGACCTCGGCTGAAAAGTCAGTTCGAATAGGGACTCTGAACGTAGGATCACTAACCGGCAAGTCTCGAGAGGTTGCCGACTCAATGAGTCGACGAAACAACCAAATCCTATGTCCCCAGGAAACACGCTGGAAAGGCGCCAAGGCAAGGGAGACTGGAGAGGGAGTCCAATTCTTCTACAATGGCGAAGACACTAAACGGAACGGAGTAGCCATCGCAGTAGCGGATTCCCTCAAAGATTGCGTCTGCGCCGTGAAGAGGACCAACGGTCGAATCATGGCAGCAAGAATGAATACAGAGGAGGGGTACTGGACCATGATAACGGTGTACGCACTGCAGGCCTGTTGTCCCGAGCACGAGAAAGGCGAGTTCTCTCTGAAGCTTATTACTCTGTCTTTTCGCGAAGTACGTGCTACAGACCGCTAAGTCGCCATCAAGTCAGTTCCGAAAGGCGATTATCTCACCGTAGCAGGTGATCTGAATGGTCATGTCGGCAGAGGTAGAAGGCGCTTAGAAAGGGTGAACGGGGGCAAAGGACCGGGCGTAGGAAGCGCTGAAGGAGAAAGGATACTGAACCTGGCCACGGCCCACGACTTAGCGGTCTGTAGCACGTACTTCGCGAAAAGACAGAGTAATAAGGTTACTTATAGCAGTGGAGGGAGACAAACGGAGGTCGACCATTTTCCATAAGAAGATCAGTCCTTAAAACTGTGAAGTACATCAAGGTACTGCCGGGAAAGGAACTCACCACCCAACACAGACTCCTCCTAGTTAACATTGCCATAGAGCTCTCTAAGAGAACAAGATTCACGCCCGAACGGAGAATCAGATGGTGGGAGCTGCACAAACGGGAAAGGGGTGACCTCAAAGGAAGGATACTGGATATCGGTCTTCCAGACTCTAATGGTCCGACTCAGGAGACTTGGAACAAAGCAGCTGAGAAACCTGAAATGCGCGAAGGAAAAGCTGGGAGATCCGGAGTGTGCAGAAAAGACAAGGCAGCGTGGTGGAATGAGGAGGTCCAAAGAGTAGTGAAACAGAAGAAGGAAGCATACAAGCGTCTGCAGAAAATGAAGAGCCCAGAACACCCTGACACCTACAAACGCTGCAATGGGCTTGCCATGGCAGCTGTGGTCAAAGCAAAGAGTACGGAAATGGATGCCTTGTACGAAAGGTTGGAAGGAAAGGAGGCAGAAATTTCGTCTTTAGACTGGCTAAAGCCAGACATCGAGCCACCCGAGACATCGGGGTGGTCAAGGCGGTGAAGAGCAGCGAGGGTACCATACTGAGGAACCAGCCGGGGACAAAAGGAAGTGGCGGGAGTTCTTCGATGAGCTTCTAAACGAAAACTTCCCTTGTAAGGAAAGCCAAAAAAGGAGGCTATGGCTGGCCCTTCCCTCCCTTGGACAGCAGGACAAGTTTGCCAAGTGCTGGGAAAAATGAAGAATGGAAAGGCCGATGGTTCAGATAGGGTGCCAATAGAGGCATGGAAGACACTTGGAGAATACGGGGTGGAGTGACTTACACGCTTCCTGGACATGGTGTCGGCCAGAGGGAAAATTCCGGATGCGTGGAGGACCAGTACCATCGTTCCCATATTCAAGCAGGAGGGGGACGCAATGAGGTGCTCCAACTACCGTGGAATGAAGTTGGCAGCTTATGCCATGAAGCTGTACGAACGGCTGATTGACTCGAAGTTAAAGAAGCTCGTCACCATCTCTCAGGAGCAGTTCAGGTTCATGCCTGAGCGGTCCACCACGGAGTTATCTTCATCCTTATACAAGTGATGGAGAAGTACCGTGAAAAGCGATAGCCCTGCTATCTAGCCTTCCTGGACGGCTTTCGACCGCCAGCCACGGCCAGCAATCTGGAACGCGTCCGAGAACAACAAATACCAGAGCACCTGATCTCCCTTATACAGGACATGTACGATGGGTCTATGGCTGTCATGCGCACCCGCCAGGACTGGCAGCGGCAGTACGGATCTCGGTAGGGGTACACCAAGGCTCAGCTCTGAGGCCGTCCTCTTCCTGCTCATCCTGGATGGCATGGTGAAAGACCTCATGAAGGGGCCACTGAGGGCCATTCTCTACGCTGATGACATTGTCCTGATAGCGGACACCAGAGAGGAACTTCTGGCCAAGGTTTAGAGATGGCAGGCAAGGCTGGCAGGGAATGGCTTTCGAGTAAACGTCAAGAAAACCAAAGCCTCAAGCTCCGACGACTGTCCGGAGTCCATCATGAACCGTCAGTGGAAAGCATCGAAAGGGTTCAGCACTTCCGATACCTGGGAAGTGATGTAGCCGAGGATGGTACGGTAGATCAGGCCACGAAAGCGCGAAGAAAAACGGCATGGCTGAAATGGAGAGAGCTTACAAGCATCCTCTGCGATCGTCACTGCTCCAGAATTCTAAAGGGCAAGGTATACCGATCAGTGATAAGACCCGCAGTGCTCTATGGCAGCGAGTGCTGGCCCATAACAAAGAATCACGAGAAGCAGCTACATTTCGCAGAAATGAGGATGCTGAGATAGGCATGTGGCTGGACGCGACTCGACAGGATCAGGAATGAGGACGTCAGGGCTTTCATGCAGACGGCTGCGGTGCAGCTGAAGTTGAGGGAGCAGCGACTAAGATGGTATGGACACGTGCTGAGAAGGTCGGCGCACCACTCAATTAGAGAGGCTGTAGAATTCGAAGTACCTGGCAAGCGACTACGAGGAGCCTCAAAGAAAAACTGGAGGGACGTCATCGAAACCGACCTCATGGAAGTAAAAGCCACGGCAGAAGATGCCTCAGATAGAAGAAAGTGGTGCCAACTGACAAGTACAGCAGACCCCGCAAGGGCGCGGGACTGACGCTATGGAAAAGAAGAAACTTCGCGTTAACGACTTGGCAAAATGTCAATGGAAAACTCGTCCGGACCACTGGTCACTTGAAGGAAAGGTCGTCCGCGTCGATAATTAATGGTGGTAAGGGGCCGGTTCTTTAGCCATTTCTCTCCGTTTTTCTTCACCATCGTAGTACTAAGCACCTCGACTTTCATATTCATTACGTTTTTCATGATTCGTTCGAATTTCCCTTATCGCTGCCTTTGAGAACAAGTGATATGTTCGCTGAGGTCTTATACACGTGGTGGAAGATATGCAGCTATACGTCATTCTTTTTTCCTGCGCATTTAGATTGCTAGTAAAAAAGGAGAGTGACTCGAGAGGCAAATATGCTCATGATAGGCTGCATTTCGGCGAGCAAATAAGAAATCACCGCAACCTGTCTTCCGTGGACGACGGTTTTGACACTAACGCATATGCACAAATCATACATGACGCTATACTGTCCTCGTGGATCATACGGGTGTATATCGTTACGAGAGGACTCCGCACTATGTAATGCGGCGCGATGCGTGGGAGCTAGGAGCGCCGTATGTTGTTGCGTCCTGAAAGGATTACTTTGAATTTCCCTTTACTCACACCTAGCAACACAGTCCACTTCATCTAGAAGGAAGAAAACTTTGTGTGGGTGGATGAATATGGTGAGAATGCGTCATGTCTTAGAATTCCAGTAGGCTTCAGGGCTTCCCCAAGTATTCCACGACGGTGTGCTCATAATGGGTCGGAAGGGGTGTGGCGTATTTTCCAGAATGTTTATCCGCTCATCCACTGTTCCTCGAAAACCTGCATCACCCCTTTGGAGGAAGATTTAAAATTTTAAGATGAGGTGATTTCTGAAAAGGTCGTTAATCGATTCATACCAGTCATACCTGGTATGAATTGGCGTGGTATGAGATTATCGATCGACTATCTTACAGGGGATTTGGAGACAGCCCTACGGCGACGACAGCCGCGGAGGACTCGAGTGGGAGGGAGGGAGGTTCGGAGGGTAGGACAGGTGGTGGGGATAGGCTTCCAGAGGCATATCCTTGTACACCTCCTTGCTGCTGGTAAACCCAACGTGGCTCCAGGAATCAACTTCTTTGCGGATGTTAGCTTCATAGAACCCCAAATGACAGCATCATTAAAATGTGCTACTCCACGGTATGCGGAGCAACAAAATCCGCAATCAATTAGCATCCACTAAAGGGCATCGAAATTTTGAAGAATATATAAGTGGTAATATCGACATTGTGCATAACTAGTATTCAAACAGGTCGGTACTGTAGATGGTCGGTTAACAAAAGTCGCACTCCACAAATTTTTACTCCAATAACATGAATACACTTGAAACTTTCGTGAATTGCATAAGAGACGTTGAGTGCATAACCTCTCCTATCAGATGCGAACAACACATTGAAAAAAATATTATTAAATAAATATAAACAAAAAATCGTATTTACTCATTACTCATATGAGCATACATGTAAAGCCAAATAATGGCCATTGAAATATAAAAAACGTAACACAACAAGAAAACACCTTTTTCACAGGCTTTAGTCTGAAATCGCCTGGGCACCTGCAACTAGAGATTAAAAGGGCGATTACAAGTCATTCGTTTTTCTCAAGAACACAGCATGCAGTCAGTGTTATTCACACCCTCCTTTCACTTGCATACGCATAAACTAACTTGAAAATTCAGCAAGGAGGAACAAGTTGTTACGCTCATCTTACATTGATCAGGATCGAGAACTTCGATAGGTTCTTTTTTTAAGACTAGTTCAAACCTACTCATTATTTCCAAAAAATAGTAGCTTCGGAATGAAATTAGGGAAAACGTACATCTATAACAAAAACCTACAAATATCATTTCTCCGATGAAGATACAACCATATCAGTCATACTGAAGGCATATCTCAAGCTGAATGTGTTTCAGTGCTGTCGCACTGGGAAGTCACGCCAACACCCCGATGTGCGCTACGACAGTGGTACATATTCGCATTTATAGCATTGTCACTTATCAACAAAATGCCGTTTTGGTATCACACGAGATAGATAAAATCGCTCCCTACTAACTTTGAAGTCTTTTAGATTTCCAAACGGTTACAAAAAATCATGTCTAGTTAGACAAAAAGGAAACTAAACCCAATGATTCGCCCATGTTCCCGCATTGATTTCTGAAGGAGATGGGCGTCGCGCAGAGTGGGCGGAGTAACGCTTTTCTTGTCCCATGCTCTAACTTGTTTATATTTGAAAAGATGATCTTTCCAAAACGAAACCTGTCAACCCCCGGGAACATCGTGTGGCAAAATGTTATATTACAGTGCCATTTTGAAAGGGAAAGTGGTATGATAAGAAGCCTCACAAGAAATTGTAACATTTTCAAGAATTTTTTTGTGACACGAGTGTATCAGATTTTTGATGACCGAGGAAGAGTTCGAGGGGAAGAAAAGGGAAAAGCTGGTTTCGAGTCTAGCCGAGTGTGTGAACTCTATGAGCATAAACGTTTCGGAGCCTTTGCAGTAACATGAGCATAAGCGTTATTGGGAGCCACTGCAGTAAGAGCGCGGCTCTCCCAAAATGCCAATTCCAGTTTGACATCCTGTATTAGGAAATTATTGTCATATTTAGGATACGCTAAGAATGCTCTCACCCTGGCTAATGCCAGGCTACAACCATTTCACTATCACTGCTCAAAGAGATGAGTGTGCCCAACTGAATCTATCGTCAACAAGAAAAGTTCTGGGTCACTTCACAAGTAATGTCGCTTTTTTTCTAGATGGAATTCTTTCTATGAACACTAAAGATCCATCTGCTGTATAAACAATTATGTACAATTTTTGGGTGCCCTAGAAAGAGGTCGATTTTCAGGCTGGTGAATTGGTAGGTTAGTCGACAAAAACCGACCAAACCAGCATTTCATTAAGTCACTAAATTTCATTTGGGAAAAATTAATCAATCATGTGTTCCGTACTTAGGCTCGACCTCTTCTGCAAGTTCCACTAATTGGATGATCGACAACTCGCGTCGCCCCTTTTCCACATTGCTTTTTCTGCCACAAATCGTGGATTTTTGACAATTTCGTCGAATCAAGGCAAGTGATTTTATTGGATTTTTGAATATTTATATGACGTAATAGGGGTCCAGCTGGATGAGAAAATTTTTTGTCATGCTTCAAGAAATTGTCAAAAATCAACGAGTTGTGGGGGAAGAGTGACACATAGCTTCTCGACCAAACAATCATTAGAACGTGTGGAAGAGGTCGAGGCTAGGCACGATACACGCGGGAAATACATGATTGACTGATTTTCTCAAAGTGAAAGTGGTCTAATGAGCTGCCGGTTTCATCAATTTTGTCGACCGATCCTACCACCTTACCGGACTGGATCAGCCCCATTCTGACATGCCCGAAAATTGTATACACTTCTTTGACAAGCAGATGAATCTCTCAGATGATATTCTTCCGGATGTTGCATGAACTTCTAACTGTATAGAAGAAATACTCCCTTGAAAAAAAGCGACATTACCCAGGGAATGATCCAGTTCAAAGATTGAGATAAGAACAACGAAGAGTAGTGAAAACAAGGACAGATTGCCCTCGACTAAATTTCTTCCGCCGCCTCGATGTCGCTGAATTCGACTGCCGAATGATGCTCTTTTGATATGACGGTTGAACGATGGCGCGGCTTTTCGCGGCCCAAAGAATGACGACGCTCAAATCTAAAGCACGCATCTGAGTCAATGACCTGTAATGTCTTAACTGTAGAGAAGAATGTTGTCTAAACGTTGAATAGGATGAACGTTATATCACTACCAGTCACATTGACTGAAGCTGATCATAATTACTAGAATTTTAAGCCGCTGTATTCTTCGATTCAGGTTTATCATTGGGGCCACTGTTGGTAGCTACCAGATTTTCGTCACATTATGCTTCAGATTCAGGAGTACATTTCATGGACCTATCAGTGGAACCTCTGTAAACTCGTTAGGTTCCACATACACACAACAGAACCAACCGCTACCCCTAGAGCGCATGCAAGTCCTGCATGAGCTAAGTGCACGCGCTTTCCCGAGATATACTAACTCGTTCAGCACGAGGCTTGAGACACCGACCACTTTGAACTGCTACTCAAAAAGTGATGTGAATTTCAGGGGAATAACATCATTCAAAGATGGGAAGACGACGTTTTTCTGCAAGATATACTCAGGGTTCCTCGCCATATTATAGTTATTTCATTCTATTGATCTCTCGTCATTTCATTTCATCAATTCTTCAAAGCAATTTTGACAGTGATCCACTAGACTTTAAAAACAACAACCAGTTTTACATATTGCATCATATGGCTTAGGGTCGACCCGTTGTACTGTGTACTACCCTTATCAGTTGCCGTGAAATGATGATTATTGGCATTTTCACGGCATTAGTGCAGCTTCCAGCACAAAAAAACGCAGTTAGCTTATTGATTCCGTAAAATAATCGGTTCAATTGGGATCGATCTCAAGAAAAAAAGTCCCTGCAGGATAAGGGAGCAATGGTTATAGCAAAAAATTTTCAGAGATTCTCACTCTGGAAGAAATCACTGATTTGGCAAAAAAGAAATGGGAACAGAATTTCCTGCTCATACGCTTTCCAGCACTTGAAAAAGGAAAAACCTGAGGTCCATTTTTGAAAAGGATATCGGTGACCACTGAAATGGCATTTTTCTATGTGTAGGAGCTTTTTGCCACTGGTGGAATATGAACCAGCTGGCTCGTATGCCGTCACTCCACCCATACGCCCAGCGTGCCCAATGCCTTCGACAATAACGATTTGGGTTCACATCAACCTGGGTAGCTGGAAGCACGCCCACGCCTATCCGCGCCACAGGGATAATGGCCAGGCACTTGTCACATCTAGTGACCTCGACCTCATTCATGCGTCCCGGCCCATACACCCGAATAAGCTCCCCTTGAAGAATTGAATAATTTAAAGCAAAAAGGAAGACTCCTTTGTAAGTGATACCTTCACTTCTACTACAGAATTCACGTAAAGAATCGAAACCATGAGTTTACCTAGCAATACTTTTGCCAATTCGCCTTCCGAAGTGAATACCAAGATCGAACGGACGTTTGCACTCTTCTTCGGGCGTCGCCAGAGGTGCAGTATCATTCCTTGTTTGACTACGCGATGCTGCTCGCAAAATCAATCGTGATGATCCTCCGCCACCATTCGCGTCACCATTGCTGCGAAGCCTCCCAGTGCGAGAGCGATGCGGCTTTCGCAACATTTGCGCCTGAAGTTGTATTCAACTCAGCGCTGTTTTCAGTCTCTAAAACAGTAATTCCTGAGGTCGCCTTCATACTCAGCGGTGCCGGTGGCAGGGCGCAGATGCGTCATTTCTGTGTCTCCACCTGTGCCACTCTGCCTTGCTGCCTTCAACTGCAGCCACGTTTTGCCGCCGGCAGGCACGACGGCACAACCGCAAAGTATGAATGCGGCCTGAGCAAAGTTTCACTCGAATGTCAGTCATATCACGCATTCGGAAAATTGAACTAATCGACTAGCTCTAGTCCACGAGAAGCAGTTGCTCTTGTATGACCCCCCGGTATTTTCATTTTGAGGGCGTTAAGGATTCGAAGCCAAGCATCGCGTGACGCAGCGCCGCATCGGCTCCTCCTATACAACACTCGCTTCAGTTTAATACAATTAAGAAAAAAAGAGCGTGTTGTTGTTGATACCGGTCATTATGCTTGTGTAGTACATCGGGATGTTTATGTGAACATTTACTACTGAAGCAAATTTGAAGATTTTGCACACCTCCAAATCAATTTGCTCGAGTTTTCGCGAGTTACACTGCGTCGCCGTTACTTAATGCTCAGAAGAGCCAGCTATTTTGTCTTTGAATACTACGTTACAGAAAACTATAAATTTGATAAGCCTGTCGTTTGCTGATCCCGCAAAAGCATATTGAGGCCAGCTATACGAACACCCTTGCAATATGAAGAGAGCATGCTCGATGGGATATTATTAGGTCGTTCGGAAAGTTTTTGAGGTCTTCATCCTCTAAATTCAATTGCGCTCCAATGATTCCCGTAATTTTCTTCGAAGAGAACTGAAACCCGGATCTCAGTGAAAGGTGGCTCTCCGCCCGCTGACGGCTGCTCAATTGTTGCTCGGCGGGAAATCAAACAAGTTGCTCTTCTTCCAGTTTGTTTCTGTTCATGTTCTGCATATAATAGTAGTGTGATTTGAGAAGAATGAGAATCATGGAAAATATAAGAAAAAGAGCAGAGGTTGAGAAAGAAAAAGGAAAGCGAGTAAGAGTACATCGATGACGTGAAATACCCATGCGCCCCATGGCGAATTTTTGTCCGTGCCAATAACTGTACAGATAATCGAAATTGTCCAGGCGCGGCAAGCAGCAATCCTATGCACACCTCTTGATTCGGTCTAGCCACATCCGTTTCGTATGCAACGAGAACGAACACGTGGCCGCGACGAGAATCAGTAGAAAGAGAGATTTACTGTCGCATTTTCGGCCGTTTCATAACGTTCTTTCTCCATTACGGCACTAGTGAGCATCTCTACTTCCATAATTGATCATAAACAGACTACATCTCATAGAGCCTTCAAAGGCATGATTAGGGGCAAGGAGAAAGAGAGAACTGGGAATACGTGTTCCCTGAAAACGAACATTCCATTCCAGAAGAAGTGATGTGTGACAAAAGTCGCATTGAAAAAGGGCGGTTTGGGCTCTTATCACGATTATGCAGCAGTGCAATTTGCGCCACGCTCATCCGCTGGGCGAGTTGCCGACGAAGTGGGAGCACGATCGCAGCCGGCTGATTTGGTTCCTCGTCCGTCTGCAATTACCCCACCGGTTAGTGATGCAGAGGGGCGCTAAAGAGGAAGGGGTTTAAGGGCTCCTATATCCTGGGTTTCTCGAAGTGCTAATTCGTTCTTTTTCTGCTGCTACATTGCTGATCACTCCTACGCCGGTATTCTACAATCGGCCAAATTTAACCCTTCCTGTGCATTAAGTCTAGGTCATTTCCCCGTTCCTATCGTATGTACACACAACGTGGACAACATTCGGATTCCTTTTTTCAATTCGGTATAAAATATTTTTCAGCACGAACCTTGCAGCAGCTTCCTGACAATAAGCTTACGTTGCATGCACGGAAATATGACGATGGCAAAGTTTAGTTGCTATCCACCAGCAATGGGCAATAAGACAAGGGCGCTTCAGCAGGATTCCTGCTCTGCGCACCCCCAGACTACGGGCAGAAGTTTGCTTCATTTCTTCCTGAAGCACTGCGGTACCCTTGAGATGCTGCATAGAATCCGGGGTGTACCCTTGTCAGGATTTCGCACCACGACGAGCGGTGAGGGACGTGGCGTGTGTAAGCTATGGGCGGCGCTAGAGTTGGGTCTTAGAGCGATTATACGGCAACGCTAGGAGGCCATACACGGTGACTTGTGATCGCTTCGAGACCCATCAACACGGCGCTATTAGCTCATCCACATCGCTTCGCTTGCGACACGCCGCGGTGCGGAATCCTGACATTAGGGTACACACCCATAAAATCAGAGACAAATCTGTCCAAGTAAATAATGATCCAGTCAGCATTTATGAAACATGGCACTAGCGCACAAAACACTTTATTTCACTACACAATAAAATCTGATCTGCTGCAACCATCCGCACATAGTGTGAGTTGTTGGTTCATTTTTCAGCATGAACACCGAAAGACCGTACAGCGGTAAGCAATCTATCATACAGTCACGTAAGACAAATAATGTGATAAGAATGATTGAAGAAATGACCTATGAATGAAATAAAACGATAGCAATTAACGTGTTCAATCTCTCACAATAATTGGTTCATCGTCCACTGAACAAGAAGTTAATGGTGATCAGAATCAGCAATAATGAAGAGCAAAGCCTCAGTGCTGGGAGGTGAAACAGGCTCTACATGATCACTTATGAAAGAGTAGAGACGAGTAAGGATGTGTAACAAAGACGAGCTACCATCCAAATGCTCCTGTTTAATCTAATTTTTGTAGATAATGCTAAACAAAGCTGGCAAATAGTATTAGCCCGGAGATACTTGGAATAATTAGAGAATATAGGTGGCCTGCTCAAGGATCATAAAGACTCATACATACAAATTTTTAGGGAAAGAAACCGGAGAACCCGCCTGCCTATGTTACTGAACCAGTGGGAGAGGAGTGTCATGTGAACTAAATCTAGAGAATAGACTCGAAAATGATGTGGGGAGCTTGCGAGACCAGAACAGAGCATGACGAAGTATTTACCCAGATGGAGACGAAGATGGAATAGAGCGATGCTTCTAATTCTGCTGTCTTGGACTACGAAAAAATCATATATGGTTCAGAGTAGAATAATCCGTAATTCGGCTAAGGAGCATGCAGGAATGCTGATACATGACCATTTCAAATGAAATAGACGTGACCGTGGCGAACGCGTAAGTACGCTTACGATACCGATTCCTTAAAGGAATCGTCCACGGAAAAATGAGTTTTGGTGTCACCCATATGTATATGTTGTATCTGCCTAATGTGGGCCTCATGCAAAATTTCACGCGAAAATATGTGAATCTGGCTGAGATACAGCACAACAAAGTACGTCTGGGTGGGCGGGGCCTCCGAGTAAAAGCCTCGTCCCGTCGTCCGCCGCTGTTGGGAACGGAGAAAAGGGACTGTTTACGTAATTTTCTGTTCCTACAATGCGTCTCCGACCACGACGGATGACGGGACGAGGCTTTTACTCGGAGGCCCCGCCCACCCGGACGTACTTTGTAGTACTGTATCTCAGCCAGATTCATATTTTACCGCGTGAAATTTTGCATGAGGCCCACATTAGGCAAATATAACGTAAACATATGGGTAACACAAAAACTCATTTTTCCGTGGACGATTCCTTTAACAAGGATAGCCACCACGCAACCTCCTAACCGTTGCGAGCGCCACTGCAGACGTCTCGTTGCGGTCCAATATGTTGGTAGCGGGGATTCTTGGCACGAACGATTTGTCTGGTCCCATGTGCTGATCGTTTTTTTTTTTTGGTGAAGAGGAGAGCGGGGGGAGGGCGTTTTGATATTCTTAGCCGAGAATAGTGGCTCACATAGAACAATGCACAGAAGATCACATTTACGGCTCAGCTCTTCAGTTTTACGACCGGTCTTACTCAAGCAGACTTCGAAGAACTGAATCACTGACAGATAATGCCAAGCTATCGCATAGGAGGCGCAATAATTCAAGGTTACATGTGAGCAGCGCTGAAATGGCTGAGTCAGTGACAATCCAATAGTATGCGACAGGACACTCGAATTTAATCGTCGCCCCTTGCGAGAAGTGTCTTGATGTTCCCGCTGTGAATTTACCGCGCGTTCAAGCGCGGGCACCACCTCCTTGCGTAACCTGACCAGTTCGAGTGTCCTATTGCACCGCTACGATCAGGTGTCCAGCAGCCGCGGGCGCCGGGGATGGGAATCTTGTTAACGGAATGACAGAAAAATGTTTGGAACGACTACAAATGAGAATCACGCATGACCGGGAACATGATGAGAACCAGTGAAAATGAGGGGACAAAATAAGGGAGCTTACTTAGTAAGTACGAGAAGAACAGGAACACTGTTAAACTACGTGTATAAATACTTAATCTATATACATTCCTAGTTATGAGCGTCGATGTAGCAGCAGTATAGTAAGGATAATGTCTCCGTTTACGAACGCGCAGCTAAAGAATGTGGAGATGAAGTATCGGCGTGCAGTTAATTGGTCTTAACACAATTACACAACTTATATAGAAATCGCTTCTTTGGCAAAATGCAGCAATTCGAGCTCAAATAAGAAGCTGATACTATTTTCGACAAGTGAATTGCCCGTGGGATTTTTTGCGATGTGTTTTAAAATTACCACACAATAAATATCACCTAAAACTGTGGCTAATATGCCCATTGTGAATGAAAAGAGAACTAGATCGACCCTCGCAACGAATAAACAAAGGTAATATTGCCATCTGGACTTGTGGTGAGCGCCAATCACTGGGGATGGCAACCATGTGGCGACAGTGTCACGACGTGACACACAGTTACGTACTCTATCCACACAAAAGCAGAATTCAACAATGGAATGTTCTGAATAGATCGATGGTAACTGGGGGCGTGGAAATGTTGACTGAATAGGGCAGGAGCAGTATTCCGAGCAAGCAACACACAAGAAGCATCATCCTCAGAGGAATGCGTCACCCTCCTCGTCCGAGTCGCCAAGTGCTTCAGGCGTTGATTTGCCATGAGTGGCATCCAAGGACGATGGTACACCCAACGGACCGCACTGTGAGCCCTCACTGGCAACCGCTCGCACTTGCGACGATGTCGCGCCACGACGACTTTTCTTCGCTTTCTTGAGCATTTGCGCCTAAACAGCCACGGTTAGCACACTCGAGCCAAACACGCGCACAACAAGCTTCAATTCATCTTTCCCTATTCAGGACGTCACGTCATATGAATGGAATCGGCATGGGCAGTTGAGGTGATGGTCCGCTCAAAAAACGCACGCACCAAACAGCCAAAGATTCACATGACGTACAACGAACCCTTTCGATGAGCACGAACACCACCAATACGAGTTTCACTCACGACAAAACAATCTGCATTTATCACACAACAATAAATAGTAGCGTTCGGTTCATCCGATTATTCACAATTGATTTTTTTTCAATAAAAAAAGAATCAGGAAATAAAGTGGAGCTAACCTTCAACGCAGATTTCAGGATCGTAATGGTGCCTGGAGGCTGAATGTGTGGCTCACCGTCTACCTGCACCGGCCATTCTTCATGCGTTGTTATGCGAATCTGGAACAGTATCCATTTTTGAAAATCAATTACAAAAGTGATGCAGTAATGAGATAATTCCGTACACTTCCTCCTTGAGCAATACGGGTACCGGCGGCTAGCTTTGACTGGATGAGGCCCAGGCGTGACACATCAGAAATACCAACCACCTAATAAGTATCAAATAAACAAACGGAAAAATTATTTTGCAATCGTAAGTAAATAATACCTCCAAAAGACCATCGTAATGTGTTGGTTTCTGGAATGGGCTTTCTTCCTTTGCAGTACCCCATGGATTAGCACCACTTCCCCAACTTAATAAATTCAGAACAACTATTCCTTCAATGTTCGGCAATTCAACAGGACGTCCATCGACCTAAATACAAAGTGACATAGAGATAAAAACAATTGCAAAGTGCTGTTGAGCTTTAAAGGCAGTGGACATGCAGGGAGCACAGCAACGTAGGGGGGCGGGTTGACGCGGCCGCGGACCAATGAACGCGGTTGGCACTGTCATTAGTGGTAGGCCGCATGACCCTACCCAAACCTACTTGCGTAGGGAATAAAGTGAATAATTAAAGCTGTTACCTCGACTTCAATGCGCTTCCACAGATCTTTGCATGACCTCTCGAAGAACATCTTTCGTAATCCAATTTTCGCATACTGCGTCTTATTGAATAACCGAGACTGGAACTTTTCCGGGTTGGCGTCGCGCTGAAATAAAATTTCTTTTTATCATTCGAGGGGAATAATTGCACAGAGGATGGCGCCTGATTGTATAAAAAGAAAAAGTACTAATGTTGACGATAAATATCCAGCATTTTATTGATAAAACAATAAAAATGCGTTGAATCGGCAAAGAAGCATTTCACTGTCAGTACGAATCCTAGGAATGACATGCACCGCATGGAGTATGACTTTGCACAAGTGCTTACCTTTTGACACCAATTTTAGCAATAAAACCTGCTTTCCCATCGAAGCTTTTCTAGCTTTCAGAACTATATGGCACTAGTGGTTGGCAACTACTCCTTAGTTGATCTGCCAGGGGTGACGATAGTTACGCAAGAGAATCGCGTGGCTGCCCGCGGCGAGCGGCGCGGTGGGTGCGCGTGCCAGTGGCAGGGCATGGCAGCCTTCGAGCGAGGCAGCGTGGCATGGGTGGAGGAGGCAGGGTGGCATGGGTGCAGGAGGCAGTGTGGCATGGGTGGAAGCGCAGAGGTGACGCAGCCAAGCTCTGCCGGGCTCCCAAGGGCAATCGATTCGCAAGTCGTACTTGTGGCGCCGCGAGTGCGACGCCGCGAAGCGATTCCCTTCGTAAGTAGCCTCACCCATCTGCCAGTCGAATGGCGTGACTTATGGAACAGGTGGGGTCCACGAGATAGGGCAGAAATGGTGCTGATGGAAAGAAAAAGGCGAATTATCTCGCGGGGGTGATAAAGACGGAGTTTATCAGTAGTAACGGAACATTTACCTTGTTGTGAAACTTCAAACACACATCAGCGTCGATACCGATACCGAAGTAATTGTTCATGATGATCATACTTGTTTGATCCTCAGGATTGCTCATGGTTTGATCTGTTTCAGCTGGATTTGCAGCAGAAGCCTAAAAAATTCAATGACCACTGCGTGAGAGACGTCTACATTACCAGATACCCGTTCCATCTCAAATTAACTACGAATTAGCGCGCAGAAATCACGGCCTTTTGAACGGAACCACACAAGCAGACAAGCTTTAGTGGTTCTTGGATATTTATTTATTTGATATGTGAAACGACGCGCCTTAACTAAGGAGAGAAAGGGGTATCTGCAAGAAGAATGCTCCAAATGGAAAATAAAAACAAAAGAAATAAAAAGGAATGAAGCAAGATATGACCAGATCGATATCGCCACACCGCAATCATCCACATCACCGCGTGCGGCACCCGTTGGCTAGGGGTGGAGTGCAAGTGTTCCGACTGGTGAGGTCAGGTCAGGTTGCGCGGCGGATTGCAATCAGGTAAAGACAGGTAAAAACACGCTGCCAAAGCTCCTCCCTAAAAAGGCTTAGGCAAATCTGGGAGAGCCCAGACGGCAGGACGCGCCACCACTCGGACAATTCGCGAAGCGTCGCCGCGCGCGGTGACCCAATTCGGTGCCGACCTCTAGAAATCGGAACACTTGCAACACGCCCGTTGGCTAGTTATCTCAGCAGCCCTTCAGCTCTGGCATCTTGATACATTGTGTGCCCGTCTAACAAGTTAATCGGTCAGATGCTAGTATACGACGTTCTTGCTTAGTAGTATGGACAGATGCAATAACGTATATTTTTACACAGTACACATGTCAAGCTTTAAAACCGGAGCTAGCAAGACGTCAGAAAGCAGCTTGGGCGGCGCTCAACTCCATCAAAAGCGTCGTTGATGTCACGAAGGAAACGAGGCTCAAGGCTGAGCTATTTGACTCGGTAGTCCTACCAGCTATGTGCTACGGATGCAAAACGTGGACGCTCAAGAAAGCCAAGGAAGACAAGCTCAGAACACTACAGCTTCTCTAAATGTCGGCTTGTTGGACCTACTCTTTCACGACGGCGCGAACTCGGACTTCATAACGTCGCCGTGAGATCAAGACCAAAACTACGAGGTGTGGTTCAACAATGCGACGAGGCGAAACACAGGTTTGCCGGGCATCTGATGAGGCGAAACGACGACCAGTGGAGCACAACAACTGTGCTGTGGTATCCTCATCACCACAAACGTTCGTCCACCTGGTCGCCCGCCCACGAGATGGTCAGATTTGCTTGCTCTCCGAAAAACGTCCGAGATTCCATTTCATTTAGGACTGTCGATCACTGGACGACGATTGCGAAGGACCGTCCAATGTCGAAGACAAGTTGGAACCCGTACAGGCCAAAACACATGTCAAGTGCGCGGAGATGCGGTCGCCGCGTCGTAACATGTGTCCTTCCGATATGATGCACTCTGTTACTACTGAATGAAGAAAACGAAGCTATGAAACATTTGATGAAATTTTATAAAATCAACCATTGGTACCTGATTTGGAGGCTGACTCCGTTCTTCTTCATGAAAAACTACAGCCCATCTGTCCAAACGGACTTCATCAGCTTCTATGACATCCTGCGAAAAAGATGCACTGTTCTATTATCAGCATGACGCATACATCAAGTAAACAGGCAAAAAACATACCTTGAGTATGTCAAGAGGATTCTCTTCGCCTGTGTAGCCACCACCCCAGCGAAGTACTCGAGCCAGGTCATTGCCCGTTCCCAGCGGAACGATACCACATGGAGGAGAGAAACAGGCAGCATCCTAAAAACTATCATTTAGTTCATTGCGTAGAAAATTGAGGACGGCACAAGTGCACCTAAGCATAGTCCTTGCAGGGCGTGCATAATTAGGTCTGAATTTTGCAACTCATTTTGGGCTTATGAGCTATGGAACCGAAAGTAGTTTGGTTCTAAGGCGCTCACCGTGTCTTTCGTTCAGAATGAGGCGCAGACACGGCAATCGCTGCAGGATACAACAACATACGGAGCTCCCAGAGCACCGCATCGCGTAGCATGTCGCGTTGCGAATACTGTCCTCACGACATGCATCCGTGCTCAACTGCAGTAATGGGGCCCCCACTTCAAATGCACTCAGCCTTACCCCCCCCCCCCCGTGACTACCATTTCTGACATTTCTCCCTCAGTCTTTGAAGTTTCTTGTGGAACCTCGAATATTTCTGTTTCACATCCTTATCCCATACACCGAATAAAAAGCCAAAGTTACCTGTTTGGCTATATCCAGACACTGTAACACCCATCCTATCGTACCATCACCGCCGCATGCAAGAATTTTGTATTTTGGAATGTTTCGAAACACGTAAAGCCTTAAAACAAAAAGATTAGATTCTTGGAAGAGTAGTGAGCTGGACTATCACCATACCCGACAAGTGGTCCACCTTTGAGCACATCAAACACTTGAAAAGGATTAAGCAGTTTACGGAAGGATTGAATAAGTTCCGTTCCTTGACAACCACCACTTTTCACATTGACAAGTACCAGTAATGGTTCAGAATCAGGCGGCAGCATATGGGGCTAAATGAAGTGGATACCTGGATGTACATCATCAATGGGTGTAACAGATGATACATACAAGGAAGTTTAAAAACAGAAATTCAATTGTTAGTAACCTGCACATTAGGAAGACATAAAACAATCAGCTTTTTGTCCTCATAAATAGCATTTTGAAGGCGTTGTACAGCAGCTGTTGCAGCTTTTGGTGTGTTGAAAGTAATCACAAGCGAACCGTACTCAAAATAAATCGGTCCTATTGCAGTGAAGGGTTTTTCTAAATGAGAGTCTAGAGACACAACTGGTAATTCTGTTTTTTCGAAAAACTATGAAAAAAAACTGCATGATAATCTGCCGATCAGTCACATCTCGTACTGCTAGTACGGTCGTGCAGATAGAATGTTAAACATACATACGCTTCCATGAGATGAGAAAATTTTATAATTCTTGGCACAAGGCAATCTTATGGGGATGCGCCAGGCATTCAACTACCATTTCACAACCCAGAATCATTTGAAGCTTGGTAGTTTAGACAATGATTTAAATGCATCGGAAGGGGTAGGAAAAAGGGAAACGGGAAAATGTTTGTCAAAAAAAGAATACTCGAAGTCAGAGGAGTAGTCGGTGGCGAAACTCGGCTTGAAAAGCGCAGCATTGTGGTCTTGACTCGCGATCTCTCGCGCATCATTACAAACTGCTCACATGAACTTTACGAAATGCTCGCCATAGGGAACGGGGTCACAGGCTGATGTAATCGTCATTTGTTGTCACGTAGGGTGCATTTCATTCATCCATGATGATGTGAAACAACAGAAAACAAGCAAATGAAACAGTGAAAGGTAAAACAGAGAAAAAGGAAGAATAAAGAGGTTTTTATGGCAGAAAAAACCATACTGAATAAAACACCTGGGTCAGTTGCAAATTACGAAATCAAAAAATGCCCTCGGCACGAAGGGCTTTGATAGCAAGGGTGAGACTCGATCTAGGGTTGTTCGCGTGCTAGTGGCGCCATTCCCACTTTTGTTAATTATTGGGCCACACGGCACACATCTATGTTCATGTTCTTCGCTGTTAGGTACGAAGGGTGAGAAATGATACCCAGCACAATGAAGGTGTGACTAGATGATATCTATGCAAGAAAGATGGACTCCGAAAGCAAAAAATGACACAAGTTATGAAATAAGCATGTTTCTAAAATTTTTTTATTTTTTTTCCAACGATGGGTGCGCTCTCGTTCTCAACCATCCTCTACAAGGCGTACACTGAGCTGTTGAACTAGGCGACAGAAGTTCATAGAACAAGATTTACCTTTGGCTCCTAATAGTTTGAGTAGTATACGTTCATACTGCCGTTGCGCAAGTGATACTGGAAGGTTTCCAACGAATACAGCATGATCATGTGGATCTTCCTTCTCTTGCACATAAAATCGTACGACGTGGTAGCGACGTAAGGAATCCTGAAGATTAGAAAATTAAGAGTTGTCGCAGTATTCACAAGTATCAATATGTGGTCCTTTTGGAATTGTTTTGCTTTTATTTATAATTAGAACTATTTATCCTAGTTACAATCGTTCACGGAAATTCTATGATTTTAATTCGTCTTAAAATCATTCTACTAGATGTAGTACATGAATAGAGAAAAACCGAGAAATCTCCTTTGTTTCAAAGCAGATAATAGCAGATTTCCCGCCGAGCGACATTTGAACAGCCGTCGGCGGGCTAAGCGCAGTTCAAATTTTCATGCCCGATGTTGACTTGCTGCCATTCCCGTGTCCCTGACCACGTGACCGTCGCCTCTTTGTACACAGAGGCCTCGTGGCCGCTTCTTCTCGGACGCCCTACTACGTCGGACATCACTTTGAGAAGCTCTACCTCAGTCCGATGTTTGTCCATTGTATGAAACTTTGCACTGCACAGGTCCTCAGCAAGCAAATACAACATAAATATAAGGGTAACAAAATAGTTAAAATGCCGCGGACGTTTACTTTCAATAAGTAATTAACATGACGAAGAACAACGTAAATATGCTATTATATCATGTGTCCAAGATAGCCCAACATGCGTAACGATAATGTAAAGAGCTCGGAAATGCAAACTCCAACTTTACTATGTTCAGCATTTCCGGGATATCCGCTTCCTCCCCTATCCTCTGAGGTGTGTACCCTTGAGGGTTTCGCACCGCGGCGTGTGGCAAGAAAAGCGATGCGGACGAGCTAAAGGCGCCGCTTGTTAGATCCCAAAGCGATTACATGTCAACTGTGTATGGCGCCCTTAGCATCACCGTGGAATCACTATTAGACTCAGTTCGAGCGGCGCGCATAACTCGCACACACCGCGTCGCACGCCGCTCATCGTGGTGCGAAATCCTGACGTAAGGGTATCCACCCTATCTCCTGCAGATTCGGTTCAGTGATGTGACGGCAAGGGTAATAAAGTACTTTGGAAACCAACAAGGCCAGTAGTAACCCGTGACTCACCTTCCGACTCTTCAATGCGGTATGTCATCACCTAGACCGCAACAGTGGTACCTGCCAGCCTTTCCCTCGAGTCTACTTTTGTACCCATGAAGTTATCGCACATCCCTAATATTACGTGTCATGGCCCGACGTGGTATGAGTTGCAAC
Organism: Trichostrongylus colubriformis; assembly: GCA_963978905.1. Taxonomy (NCBI): domain Eukaryota; kingdom Metazoa; phylum Nematoda; class Chromadorea; order Rhabditida; family Trichostrongylidae; genus Trichostrongylus; species Trichostrongylus colubriformis. The sequence goes on from OZ022261.1 coordinate 11,956,103, forward strand.
CCTTCTCGCGACACTGACACAGTAACGAATTCGATATCGATTGGTTCTCAAAGGCACCTTTTACGATCACCGGCCGCGCCTTTCATTTTCTGATTGGGTAACACGAGCCTCGGGGCGTGGCCAAAACACATCACACCATGACACGCACATCTACCACTGATGATCCACCTCGACTCTCTAAACGCAGAAGTAACCTAATACAATATCCTAATGGTATATCCTTCAAATCAGACGACTTTTTCATTCCTTTCGATGACTATTCCTCAAATTAGCGGATGATCGGCACTTGCAACCTCAAAGGACTTCTGCATGCGCTGTGACTCAAACCTTTCTTTCCTAAAACGATGTACTCGTCATCAGAGTAAACGGATGAAGTTTTCGGTGCCAATTAAACTCTTTTTGAGATGCGCCACGAATTCCACTTCCACTAGGAATCGCGATAACTAGTGAATGAGAGTTGCCGTGCAGGGTCAGCTGGTCAATATAACTCACTTTCCTTATTACCCAGTCGCGTCCGGTACTAATTCAGCTACCATGGCTATCCAGATGAATGGAAGGCTTGGCTGGCCAGTACGGGCATTTATGCGGGATTTGACCCCCACACCATGCGAGTGGGGGTGAACACCACCGATCAGTACCCTACCTTCGCCTAGCGGTCATGCAAAGCAATAGTTTTAGAATGCGAACCTTGCGAAGATTTCGAACAAGCTGCAACATGTTTTCTTGGAAATTACATGTTCGCTCGGCTACTCCACGATCCAGTGACACTTCAATGAGGTTATACCTAAAAATACGCTCATAGAGCGAATCTTCGTCAAGTGAAACAGAATGACATTGTTGGGTCTCATCCAAGAGTTACCTGTTCCAGGTAGTCGGATCGAGACCAAAATTCTGCAACGCATCTGCGAGAGCATCTTGGACCAACGTATCCTTATTTACAGTCAACGTACAGAACGTTACAGGAACTCTGAAAGAAATCACTCACTTTTTTTAAGCAGATTTGCAAATTTACCCCGCATGTTTTTGCTCTTTTTCAAGGGATCGTTCACGAAAATGCATAACCCTAATTCTATGTACTTGCAATCATTGTACTAGGTGCAGTACATGAACAGAAAACGAAAAAAACTGAGAAATTTCCTTTGTTCCAAAACAAAGATCGTAAACTGGAAGAAAAGCAACTCGTATAAATTTCCGCCGATTACATTTGAACAGTCGACGGTGAGTGTGTACCCTTATGTCAAGATTTCTCACCGCGGCGTGTCGCAATCGAAACGAAGCGGACGAGCTAAAGGCGCCGTGTAGTTGGGTTCCAAAACGATCACAAGTCAATTGTGTATGGCACCCCTAGCATTACCGTGTAAACGCTCTTAGACCCAATAAGACCCAACTCTATCGCCGCTCATAGACCCCACCCTCCGCTGTGGTGCGAAATCCAGACATAAGGACACACAACCGCCGCCGCTGGGCCCAGCGCAGTTCAAATTTCCGCGCCATGTTGAATTGCTTCCCACTTTGCGTCTCTCGCGGACCCGCCTAGCTGGATAGACCCACCTCATTGGATGTTGCTTTGGAAAGCTGTATTTCGACTGGCCGTGAAACTTTGCTCGTGGCCCTCAGTGAGCAAATGCAGCACAATAATTTGGATAATACAAGAACTTAAATTTCCGTGGGCGATTCGTATAACCAGGTGAAGCCTTGAATATTGGAATATCTATACATTAATGTTCGATTCACCTCAACCAGCCACCGTAGAGCTTCACAACGTCCTTTTCGGGATCATCTTTGTACCTAAGAAATATCTGTGCACGACGTCCTTCAGGTCGCTTCACGTTACGCAACGGCACAGGATCCTCTAGCGTTTCCTCTTCACCGGCTAAATACATAAATACTTTGTGCATGGAGGTGAGCCCATAAATTACATATTCATCCTCACGACGAGTCGTTGCACATTCAACCCTTCATGAGATGGGGTCGTAAACATAGGTAGATTCTACCAAAATTTTAAAAAAAGTGAAAAGTAAACAAACCATCGCTGATTACTTGTGTGACATAGTAATTGTCCGGATTATCAGTGATGTGAAAACGTCGAAGAGCAGTATCCTGAAAAAATACACTTGAACAATGAACTTTGTTTATATTTTTGTGTAATTTCAATTGTGCTATATCAAAGTCCATTGAAATCTGGATGTTCAGTAGCAATGGGGATTCCGAGAAAATTTGTTCAATCCCCTCACCAGTTCTTGAGCATCTTCTATTAAAGCATTTACTCTATAACTATCCTTCAATAGGTTGACAGAAGCACAATATTGGCAAAAGGTCAAGTATTGCATTCAGCACGCTGGAAATTCGTGCAATGAACCCGCCAAAAATGGAACTTTTACAGACTCGCCAATGACGTTACGACCTATTTGCAGGGAGCTGGTCTGTTTCAGTTTAGCGGTACAATGAAGAAAATGCGAGGGTTCCGATTATCTATTGCTACAGAATGTAAAAACACGTCCTATGCGATACGGCTTCTGGCCATGTCTACCTATGACAGGAGCTTACAATCTGCAATTCACAAATATCACTATATTTCTCTAAGAGCAGTGAACTTTATCAAGACAAATTACTACGTGTTTTCAATAACCATAAAAATAACCTGTCTGCAAATGCATTGAATGCCTCAAAGGCACCGCCAAGGGTGAGGAGAAAAGAACTTCGGAAAACATATTTCTTGTGGAGTCCAAAACAGATGATTTGTGATAAAGCTCCCATTGAAACGGGCACTTTGAGGTTCTAATCGCGATCCCGCATCGCTGCCATTCACGCTGCCTCGTATCCGTCGGGTGAGATATTGAGGGCGGGGCAACGTTCGCGGTTGGCTAACTCGGCCCGCTCCTCGTCTGCATCTATCCCCGCCGGCTAGTGATGGAGGGGGTTGGGAGGGAAGGAGTGAGAAAGGGGGCCCCAGGTTTCTAAACCTTGGGTTTTGATCGTCTTATTTCGTTCTTTCCCTAGCGACTGATCATTTCGGCTTTTATTGTCCATTTCGGAGCGCCTGATAGGGCGTGGCCTACGGACTTGGGTGAGTGGGGAGAGTGAGAGTACGTGGGGAGAGTGGAAGTGAGTGGCGAAGTGAGAGAGTTTGTCACACTTTCATCCAAGTCTGTAGGCCACGCCCTATCAGGCGCTCCGAAATGGACTGTATATTGCACAATTATTCAGCAATCTGCTGAAATAACCCCGTAACAGTGTCTCAAATACTGCGATATTATTTACAGCGACCCTGTATTCAGCCCTACCAGTGATCTTGCTCGTTAAGGCATTTGCCATTCGAATGGGGCCATGAAACAAACACAAATTGAAGTAACATACGCGAATTTGTTGAACAGTAGCAGTTTTGGGCACGCTGGCGGTTCTGCAGACTTGGGCACGAAGTGATGAGTTGCCGTCGAAAACTCGTAGGATTTCGGTGTCTTCTCGTTCTTTTACATCTTCACCCGATGATGACACGTCATCCGCTTGGATTTTTGATGGTGAAGATACTGAAATAGTCACTTAAAGTATATGTAAGTAGCGTTAAAACCAATTCAAGACAAACAGCCATTCAACTAACAAAAGACTCATTCATGATCAATGCAGATTCCGTAGGAAAATGAAAAGAAAATTGGCAAAGATTTTAGGGAGTAGTGATATGAAGATAACAAGGTATTCCGTTAGAAGTCGAAATTAAAGAGATAAGGATCAACTTAACCATGCTGCAAGCAACAACTGAATCATATTTGACTACAGGAGGCTTAACGAAAGCTTCGAGAATTGTATTTTAGTCAATTTGTTTAATTTTATGCATTGAATACAATGTGTTCGACGACTTTCAAAACTGTGGCGATGTGACCGCTCATGTGGATAGGACTGGTGTGAGGAGAGCTCAATCGTGTGGGTGTGTACCTTTATGTCAGGATTTCGCACGAAGACGAGCGGCGTGCGACGCAGTGTGTCCGAGCTATGCGCGTCGCGGTAGTTGGGTCTCAGAACGATTACAAGGTAATGCTAGGGGCGCGATACGCAGTTGACTTGTAATCTCAACAACATGACGCTTTAAGCTCGTCCGCACTGCTTCGCTTGCGACATGCCGCGGTGTGACATAAGGGTACACACTCCATTCGGGTGACCTTGTGCGCCAATTCCCTTGTTGGTCGCGTTGTGAATTGGTCGCACGGCACGGGAAGCAACAGCCTATTCCTTGTGTGACCTTACTCAACTGAACTGCTGAACGGTGACCCAATTCGAGTTGCCTGATAATCTGGACGAGGAAGCAATGAGCAGAAGGATCACGTGGTAATCAGAGCAGTGAGGCGTTACCGTGCCAAATGAGTGAAAGTGCGTTTGCATCTGTTGAGTACTTCGGAAATCAAAACAATTCTCGACAGTTTCGTGCCCGCCATAGTGCACTGCATACAGTAGTGGGGAGGCATTGACGATCGGCTTCATTAACAAGTGAAAACCACGTTACCAAGAGAAACTTAGAAGTTTATTCGACTTCACGACACGATTATCAAGGATGGGTATGAAATTATCGGATCACGCGAATGTTGAGTACTTCGGAAAAAGCTGCTTATAGGCACTACCGGGAATAAACTGATCGACAATTAATCATAAAGAGAAATGCTAACTACTAATGTCGCAGCTGAGAAAAACAGTGTGAAACAGCGGACGTGTTTTCGCGCCCCCTGTTTCACCGCAGGGGTGGAGCAATGGTCATGAAGAGCCGCACCCGCTGCCCCAACCCCTCCCCCTCTGAGCCTAGTCGGCCATACGCACTACGCGCACTACTGTGAGGCTATGGTAAGGACCCTCCCAATGCGAGTTGCACCACAAATCTTTTATTGAATAGCACCCTTCCTTATTGTGAAATTTTCTTCGCCCTGCTGGATACCTAATTACCCGGCGTCGTACCTGTAAAAACCTCTTCCACCACCTACCATAAGCGCCCATTGAAAATATTGGCAACGAGGCGAGACTTCTTAGGAACACCCCAGCTCTCCACTCGAGTTCATTGGCATTTCATCGAAATGACTTTTTAATATATTTTATTCATTGAAAGCCCCTTACGGGAGTCAAAATTAAATCGCATGAGTGATTTTTCGTGATCGCTTTGTGAAGCCTCTCGTGAATGTCTCCTCCTTCAGTATTGAACACTTACAATAGTGAATAGTACGGGGTAAGATCGTGAGCGGTAGAACATAGTTGAGAGACAAGACGAGAAGTTCCTCTATAGGAAAGGAAAGGATAGTGCGATAGTCTGACCCTTACGCGACTGTGGGGGATCGTTAGATGTGATCGCCAGTAGCTGCTCCATTGGAAGTTCCGTTCGTGGTATCGTTAACGATGACGGAGGCAGCATTATCTTCCGTAATACTCCAAAATCGCATTCCTTCGGCATTTGACGATAACAAACTGCATGAGCCTGAAATACAAAATTATCTCGTTTTATAGGTGAAAAACGTGTATAAAGAGGTCAATCAGGTAAACTCGTACGTGTACGGGAAACACCCACCGTCTGTCCACACCACTCGCATCGCATGCCGGCAAGGCATTCCGCCGACCAGCAACTTTTCTTGCATACCACACATTTACTGTCCTTCGGTAGATTCCCTTCACGCATGTGATGAAATTGTTCATGAGTCGCCTAGATGTGTGCAGAACATTATTCTTTATCTATATATTGATGTAGGTCAAAACATAGCAGCATCTCACACACTGACGCAGGGTATGTGGAGATTGGTCGAATTTTAGCTTCGCGGCGCCGTCAGTACGACTAGCCGCAGTCATTTGAAATTCCGCTCAAGACGCAATGGACTCGCACCGTGAAGGATCTTCAAAATTGCAGGTTGGAAATTTTGGAAGTTCGCCTATGTTGTTGTTGTTGTTGCTGTTTCAACAGATAAAGCTGCAAACGACTCGCACTTGCCGCGAGCGGCCGCGCGAAAATTCGACCACTTGCCACGCACCCCTGCACGCACTCTTGTTACCAGCACATCGAATGTGATAATATCAATCATCGGATTAACTGATCATTACATAGTAGTTGAGGTTTTCAGTGGAGATGACTATTTATATTGAAGACATCACGCGAGATCGACGGGTCCAAGTAAGAGGAAACTCGAAAAGAAAAACTTACTAAGTCCAAATTCGGCACATAAGTAGCCGCTTCCTTGCAGTCGGATACGGCCAAATCAGAACAATCCACATGAACATAGTACTCGCAAACTTAAATATTATGAGTAAACATCAGTACTTTGAAGAGGTGGCGCCAGGACCGTTCAACTATGTCAGGTCACGCAGTGGGGCAGCGCGCGTGGACTCGCGAGATGCGATGACCTACTTCGAGTGTTCTGTTGCGCACTCAGAATCGAGCTTTATGGAGGCAGCATACGAGCGTTTTTTGTAGCCACAGTAGTCCCTTTGGTAATACTCCTGTTCCTCCCCCCCCCCCCCCCCCACGATTCCATTCAATACAGCAGTAACACAATTTGATAAGTATCATCACACAATCTTCCCTTGCCGGTGAACTCCACTACTACCATTAGGGTCGCGAAGTGAAAGATTCAGCGACGGGTTTCAGCGGCGGTACAGCTTACTAAACTCGCTAAACTAACTAAACAGCTTACTGAAAGGGCTTTACCCTGGCTGGTTCATCTACGAAGGTATTTGGGCTACTGTCATGCTCTGCGGTGCCAGCAGTAAGGCGCTACTTCTCCTTACGCCAATACAAACAGACACCGATTTTGCTGATATCGATGACACTGTATCGATGGCAAGGGCGCCAGGACCGTTCAACTAGGTCAGGTCACGCAGTGGGGCAGCGCGCGTGGACTCGCGAGATGCGATGACCTACTTCGAGTGTTCTGTTGCGCACTCAGAATCGAGCTTTATGGAGGCAGCATACGAGCGTTTTTTGTAGCCACAGTAGTCCCTTTGGTAATACTCCTGTTCCTCCCCCCCCCCCCCCCTCCCCCCCACGATTCCATTCAATACAGCAGTAACACAATTTGATAAGTATCATCACACAATCTTCCCTTGCCGGTGAACTCCACTACTACCATTAGGGTCGCGAAGTGAAAGATTCAGCGACGGGTTTCAGCGGCGGTACAGCTTACTAAACTCGCTAAACTAACTAAACAGCTTACTGAAAGGGCTTTACCCTGGCTGGTTCATCTACGGAGGTATTTGGGCTACTGTCATGCTCTGCGGTGCCAGCAGTAAGGCGCTACTTCTCCTTACGCCAATACAAACAGACACCGATTTTGCTGATATCGATGACACTGTATCGATGGCAAACAGCTGTTTTCAGCACATTCGTAAGACGTCAACCCGGAGCAACGAGCGCGCAGCACTGAACCGCTACAGCTAAACAGGCTAATGGTAATGGTTACAGGTTACCAAAAATGACGCCTAAAGCTGCGAAAACGCATGTTTTTGAAGTAGTACTAAAATCTCAGTACGAGAAGCCTTCGGAAAAAGTGGCCTAGAAAGGAATGAAGTGGACGGAAATTAGGAAGGCAACGTGCGTAAATAGGGCAGAATTTCGGAACGCAGCGAGCGGCGTGCAACGCGACCCGTGCGAGCTACGAGTGCCGTGCATAGATGGGTTTTAAAGCGAGTACCGCTGTCCTGCAAATTAATTCAAGCAGAGATTAAGCTATGTTCTTAAGGTTCTTCCTACGATGCAATATTCAAACTAATTCATCTGAAAAATTAAGGGACTCAGACGTGGATGGATGATCTAACCAGTCAATAACGTCATGGTAAAAAGAGATGAGTATAAAGTACCTTCACATTCCAGTGACAATGCCTCATCCGTTCGCTTGCGACACACACAGCAGAACTTTCGTTTGATCAAGCCAGGTTGGGACCATGTGTGTGCGACTGGATTCTGTAATATATTTATTTTTTGAAAGTCAGAAGTAATATAAAATTTTCTTCAGCTACTCAAAATAAGGCTCCAAATACTAGCCATACCCGAAAACAAAAGGGGATCCATTCATATATTAAGCTCATTCCCGATATTTTCACCCAGTTCACTGTTTACTGTTTACGACCCAGTAACTTTTGAGGGATCGCGCATGAATTTATGGTCCTGACTAGATAATTAATTATATAGCAATGGAATATGTTTGATATGGTATAAATCTAACTAACAGACTCATAAGAAGAGGTTCCGTGAAATTTTTTTTTACGATTCCGGAACGAAGTGACGGTAAATCGTGAAATGTGTACACAAAGCTCTAAATCGTAATATTTTGCAACTATATTGTGAGTCCTCGAAATTTTTTCACAAAGTTTTAAATTATAATACTCTGCAACTATATTGTAAGAAGGTTTTTAAACAAATTTTTGGAATCCACATTGTCTGCTATGCGTTCAGACCAACATGAGGCTCCCGAACAGAACAACACTCGAAAATTGCAGAACAGTCCTTTTTAACTACAAGTGTCCGTAAAAGTATATGGGATCAAAAGTAGGACGTAAACTCGACTGATGGACAGTTTTTCAGCATGAAAGCAAAGCTGCTGCAGTTGAGGTCTTGTCCAGACAGATTATTAAATTACACCAAATCTCTATTGCCTATGGTACATGTTTTATTCGGACTGTTTCCTACAGCTAATTTCACGACCCGTCTACCCATTCTATGATTGGAGAAAACGCTACGGATAAGGAGAAGGAAGTGCTCTCTAACGGGCCCACGTAAGATCCACTGCATGTGTGGAGGCTCAGGTCAATATGGAGACTACTTCAAGGCTGCCCCAAGTTGAGTGGGCATGATGGCACCCTTTGAGTCACCGCACCACCCGAATAGGGCCACCGCGCACGACAAGTGCCTTACTGGTACTGTCAGGAATCGTCTGCGCTCTAGGAGAAAAGGCCGCTGCCTGCTCGTGTGATCTGACCTATTTGAAGCGTCATGACGCACACTCGTTCAAAGCCTGGTGCGGTGGACACCCACAGTAGATGAACAATTCGAAAGGAATAAAAGCGAGGTTCTACAGTAAGATAGCACTAAACTACAGGTTTTCACCATACATTAGATAAAATTCACGGCCTTCTTCCAATTTTTGATTGGTTAGGTTTCACGAACTGCCTACTTATCCAAGTCTTTACAAACTAACTAATTATCCAAGCAGCTAATGAGGCTATTGAACATTTCCCTGTAAAGGTGACAAGGAAGGCATAAGAAATGTTCCTCAGCCCTTATGGATATGCTCTGCACTCCAAAATCATTCAGAATCCGAAAGGGATCGCTTAAATGAGTGCCCTGTAGAATGATCAAACCGTATGGATTTGTGTCTCAGTTTTTCAGATGAGCCTCTTTTCAAATGATTGACTTCGTGAAAGTAAAAGGCTTGAGTGAATGTGATTTCGTTCCTTGACAACCTGCGGATACAGAAGCTAATTTGGCCAAATAGCCGTGTTTTCAGATACATTGAGGCCAGCACTTATCGAAGAGTTTTCTGCTTGACGTCGCTGGTGCTGCGACCTTTATGCCCGCTTCTTATCCGTTGATGGCTATGATTTAACGCATCATTAGTCACAATAACATAACGACAGAATAACAACGATTGTCTTTTCTCTTCACAGGAAGTCAATCAAAAGCCTCCGAGAAGAATTACTGCGGTGGATTGGTTTGAAGGATAAAACTTAGTGGAATATTTTTCTGTACGATTTTCTTTAACTCACCTTAATTAGTTGCAAAGCCACTCCACTGCAGTAGGAGACAACGGTTTTCAAGCATTTCTCGTGACATACAAAATTGCACACTGAAACAATCAATTATCATATTGTACCAAGGAGTACATTTGGATATTCCCACAGCATTACACCGCCTAGACTACTTCCCTAAACCTAGAGGAGAGTTGGAGGTGGGTACTTTACAGTCTCTCAAAAGACTGCGTATATTGGCAAAAGTGGAGCTGCTCCTTTCTTCACGATTTTTACCAGATGTTTCCAAGAAAGCGTAGACAGTACTGCTCTCGAGACCTATTAAATCTGTTTTACGAGTAACCTGCATCTCAGCAATGCCTTTATGAAGCCTCTTAATCAATAAATGTCGCCACGCATTTTATCTCGACGCGATGCGGTCGAACGTTTCGCAAGCGGTATTTTCGCATCCACTATGTACACTGGTCTAACTGCGCAAGAATTCATGAGTACCGCGCACATGTTGTTGCTTCTGCCGCGCCACGTCGACCAACATGCCCCATCCACCGCAATATTTCTCAAGAACTCGCAGAACCCCAGCGTCCCTCCTACTGCGGCCCCCCTACTGTGCTTATATGGTAAAGCTCACATCCTTCACATAACTTCAAAAACAGATACATCAACTTTTTTTATCATTTTTGTGCTGTTAAACCTGATTTACGCAACGTTTTATCCTTCATAAGCTCCGCAGTCGTTTACAATAGCATAGTTTCTTTCGCATTGGAATGACTTACTTTAAGTTTGGAGGCTAAGTTTCTAGGATGTTACACCGTCAGAGATCCCATTTGTATCCTGGTCCAAAATACTGTTTCCTGCACCTACTCCCACTATGGGATCCCCTGCCGTGAACTCGCGCCGCGGTACCAAATTGAAATCATCGTCAATGAAGGCAGCGACAGTCGGCACAATACGCATATGGGTTGTGCTCAAACCACTGATATGCAAAATCAGTCATGTTCAATAACGACTCCATTGCACACTCAAAGACAGTAGCAAGAGTAGTTTGGGCCAAATTTGTGAAGACTGGGAGTTAAACGGTTAAACATCTAGGAAATAAGACCCATTCCCCACCGTTGATTCCGAAAAGGGGCGGACCACGTTAACGAAAGGGGCGGGCTATGTTCAAACAGGTGGCAGCCGTAGGAAACGATGGCTCCTGCAAACTTCGATGGCGCTCCTTTTCATCGAGAATCTTGCCAGATATAGCCTTCCTAGACACGTCTTTATATATTGGGTTGGGGAATAAGTCCTTGCGGTTTTTTTGAACCCCGTTTTTCACATTGTTCCCTTCATCTTTTGACGAAGCTTATATATGTTTTCGATAGAGCTTTTTTTGCTCTACAAAATGCTACTATCTGTTTTTCGATCCCTTCGTCTACCTGATATTTATGAGGCTTGGAATCGAAGTAAGCTGGATGCAAAAAATAGGCACTTGCGCACTTCATCTTTCTCGTCTGTCATCAAGATCAAAAGGTGTGTGTGTATATGTTTCGATAGAGCTTTTTCAGCTCTACAGAATGGTACTACTTTTTATTCGAATTGCTCAACTTTTAGTTGTTTTTGAGACTCACAAATGCAGTACTCGCAAAAGTGTGCACTTTCATTACCATCGCTTACTCGCCTACCATCAAGATTGGAGAAGGTCAGCATATATGCATTCGATAGAGCTTTTGTTGCTCTACAAGATGATACCACTCTTTTATTGTATCCTGTCACATTTTAGCATGTGGGGATAAGATTCCACCTTTTTTTTCAACTCAAAATCGCGTAATGAAAATGAATTTTTTGGCATAATGTTTTGCATTATTTGATAGAGCTCTTTTCGCTCTACAAGATAGTGCCTTTAGTTTCTGTTCAAATTAATTTTGCTATTTTTTAGTTCATTTAAAAGGAGTGCCAAGTCGACGAAATCGAGCATTTTTGTGCCGATCAGGCTCGATTTCGTCAATTTGGCACTCCTTTAAAATGATCTAAAAAGTAGCAAAAATGATTTGAACAAAAACTGAAGGCACTATCTTGTAGAGCGAAAAGAGCTCTATCAAATAGTGCAAAACATTATGCCAAAAAAAAATTCATTTTCATTACGCGATTTTGAGTTGAAAAAAAGGTGGAATCTTATCCCCACATGCTAAAATGTGACAGGATACAAAAAAAGAGTGGTATCCTCTTGTAGAGCAACAAAAGCTCTATCGAATGCATATATGCACACCTTCTCCAATCTTGATGGTAGGCGAGTAAGAGATGGTAATGAAAGTGCACACTTTTGCGAGTACTGCATTTGTGAGTCTCAAAAACAACAAAAAGTTGAGCAATTCGAATAAAAAGTAGTACTATTCTGTAGAGCTGAAAAAGCTCTATCGAAACATATACACACACACTTTTTGATCTCGATGACAGACGAGAAAGATGAAGTGCGCAAGTGCCTATTTTTTGCATCCAGCTTACTTCAATTCCAAGCCTCATAAATATCAGGTAGACGAAGGGATCGAAAAACAGATATTAGCACTTTGTAGAGCAAAAAAAGCTCTATCGAAAACATATATAAGCTTTGTCAAAAGATGAAGGGAACAATGTGAAAAACGGGGTTCAAAAAAACCGCAAGGACTTATTCCCCAACCCAATAGATGACTCGCCTCCGAAATGCTCATTACCCACATTATCCCTACCAGTGTCTTTGAGCCATTTCTCAACTATTTATCAGAGATCTCTCGCATGAACACTATACCACTACTACCTAGTGGTTTTAAAGGTGAATCAACAACGAAAAAACCACCTTCGCATGCGTATCCTTGTGTGAGCATACCCCATATTTTATCGCAACAATGATGGCAGTATGTGGGTTTGCCAAACGTTTTCTTGGCGAAGTAATGGCCGTGATCGCGACCTATTCCGAGTAGGTTCGCGTCGACATTGTGGCCTTCCGCCGTCATCGAGCCGTCTCTCTAAAAACTGAAATGTTCAAAAGGCTCCATAGTTATACCTGTTCTTGGCATATTGAGAATTTTGACAAACGCTTGCCGACGCTTGTATTCTATGGCCAAAATGAAAAAAAAGTCGAAAAAAATCAGAAAGACAATTTTCACCAGGGTTAAACGGGTGTGTACTCTTATGTCAGGACTTCGCACGACGACGAGCGGCTTGCGACGCAGTGTGTGCAAGCTATGCGCGTCGCGGTAGTTCGGTCTTAGAACGATTACACGAAATGCCATGGGCGCGATACACAGGACTTGTAATCGCTCCGGGACCCAACAACATGACGCCTTTAGCTCGTCCGCATTGCTTCGCTTGCAACATGCCGCGGTGCGAAATACTGACACAAGGGTACGCATCCGGGTTAAACGTATATTTGTGACTCTGAGCCTACTTTCTCTCTCAACCTCGCATTTAATCACTCGTGGCATTGTGAGGGGTACGCCTACTTGGAGTGTTTCGGAAAAATGATAACAATTTCAGTAGTAAATGTGCGAAATACGTGTAAGAATTCTTTGAAGACTAAGGTTTTGGTTATGTGTGGATAGAGATATCCTAAGGGAGTCACAATCTGGTTGCTTGCTTGGTTGAGAATGGGGAAGTTTTTTTGTGTACCTACCACAACCGTCGACAGCATTGACAGAAAGCAGAATACCAGTCTCCATCGTTCTCGAGGCAAGCACCTCCCCAACCTCTCTCCCAGATGGACGATATTTTTTCGTGAAAAACGTTTTTGGCAGACTCTTAAAGAAAGGGGGCTATTCAAAGAACTGTAACGAGCTCTACGCTATGTTGCTCGCTACAATATCACAACCATTTTCAAAGGCTTTCACCACTATCAGATTCACAGAATTTCTCCCAGTATTTTCTCCTATGACGTAAAACCACACTATACGGTGGCTGCCAGCCGAACTTCTTTCGTAAATAACCTGTCAGTGGGGGAGTTTAGGACAAATGATCAACTATAATGACAAGTTTCAGTAGTAATCTACGAAGACTGATTTGGACGCTATAGTGAGGAAGCCAAACTGCTCAGAGGTTTAGGAACCTATAGAATCCGCACTTCGGTGAAGACTCTCCGAAATTATACGGAAAATTTCATTGATTTGAAGATGTGCTAGGCTAAAAATGCAGAACAACAGCCTATTGCTGAACTGAATTCATGGAAACATTGAGAAGAAACTACCGAAACACACCTATCTCTCCTAAACGGAAGAATCTCTTAAGCTGGCATCACCGACCTATTCCATCTGAAATAAGGATATAACAAAGTATTTAAATACTGCAGACGCGAGATATCTGCATGGAGCTCACTCACTAGACAAGAGTGTAATATATCAGCGATGCATAAAAAGTGAATGTGAAATGAATATCTTTCAATTTTGAGTGTGGAGTATAAAAAATAAAGGAAAGTGGTGCGCGACTCAAGTATGAACAAGAAATCCAGAGAGCACGAATCGACTTCAACAGTATGTGAAATATGTGAAAATTGAAATGAATGAAAAAGGAAAAATGCAAAGGAATGTAGTCGATGATGGAAGTATTGATTGATTTCGTGGCTACGCAACAACTGAATACAACCAACATGTAGGCATCCGAACAAACGCCGTCACATTGCGTCCCTTCGGTCTTTCGCGTGGGTTATAGGTTATATCATAGGGTGGAAGAGTACTGTGAAAGTTTGATTTCGACGTGAACCTCCGAATGAAAACCACAGACTTAAATATTTAGTGGCTTACGCAAGACATTCTACGTTTTCTGGTATACATACTTTTACGGAAATGAAGCTCACGAATACACTATTTTGAGAAATGTGTACAATTGTTGTGATTCGATCTATAAATGTAACAAGGCAAAGCGATTAGAGATGACAAAAATTTTTCTAGGCATGCATTCACAGCTAAACTAATATTGGAACAAATTCACACGCTCAAATAAAAGGATGTAACCTGTAGAAACCGAAACTGTTGACGTCTCAAACAACTGTGCACGAGGTGAAACCGGTTTAGGGTTGTTCTATGGCACGGTAACACTTTAGAACACCATCGCGATACAGAAGTCAGCACATATTATTGAAAATCTGGACATTACAGCATAAAGGAAGAGAAAAATTGCTATGATGCCTCTGCTTTGCACCGGTGTAGCAACCCTGGGTAATGGCACCGGTGTAACCCTGGGTAATAAATGATGGGACACTGCAAGAACTCAGCGGCAAATCTCGAAATGACGAGGACAAAAAGATACGTTGAAACGAAAACAACAAATGGCCATATCATCACACTCCCGCAGTTCCCCGCAGGGCTACGTGGACCCAGGGAGCCCGGTACGGTGGACGAACATCGGTTTGCTGTTCACTATCCTACAACCCCTATTCCCATTCCGACCCCCGACTCAAGCCGTCATTGCAATCGGGTTGCATACTGTAAAGCGCTCAAAAAACCTTACTCTGCAGTAAGAAATAGCCATGATCCCCCACGGTGTTCAGAAATGTGTCACCAGGGGGTGAGTCTACTTATTTTTCAAAAGGATGCTGCTCGTTAATGGAGAACAATGGCCCTGAACACGCTTCTACACGGTGCCTTGTGAGCTATGCGTTGCAGTGCAAATGAATTGGTAAATCCTCTGGCGAGCCTGTGCTCGTGTACTTGATCACTGTAAGCTAAACGTAATACAAATGCAGTACTTAAGCTTTGCCTCAATTTAAAAAGGTGGGAACAATGTGAAGACTTTGTGCAAGGTGCAGCTTTTTACTTCAGAATAAAGTGAATTCAGAATCAATATAAAAGGCAGTGTTAAGATAGAATGGACAGGAACATATTCGAGAGCTTGGTACCTGTAAGAAATTCTTCCAAATAAGTATCCTAGAGCCCTTTCGCATCTCATGAGATCCCGCCCATAGGATTGGCCACGCCTTTGAGCGATAGCCGTTAGTCACAAAAAAGGACTTCCGACGTAACGACTCTGATGATAGAAGATATCACAAGAATCATAATTATGTAAGTTACGATGTAGGAGGAGGAACAGATGACCTCGTCAAATATGCGAGCACCAGGAATGAGCACTCGAACGATTGGGTGGAAGATACAGAGCAACTCGTCCCAGCGTGTACCTGTTTTCATCGGAAACCAGGCAGTAATTCTTATTTTTTCGATAGCACTGACTAATATATCAAAGTAGTTGGTTCCACCTACTTTATCTAAAAGATATATTTCAAGTGACACACTGGAACATTCGATGACAGCCCTGCATATGGACTGCACCCTCGTCATCCGCGTCCTAAAGGGAACAGCACGTGGAACACGTTGGGACGGCAATCAGACTTCAGCCACGGATTCCCTAGTACAGTCAACTGTGAGAAGTAAGCGAATCAATAGAAAATTTGTTCGCATTGTGGAAATAGGTATCGATTTCATGGGGGTAAAAATGTATCACAGACAACAATTTGTAAAGTAAGCAAAGAGGCTCAAAATAAAAGAAGGTTCCGATGACCGTGGAGGGATTGGATATGTCAGAGATAGCGGAGAATCCTCATCCAAAGAAAACAAACAGCGAAATTTTTAATTTTTCGAGTATTTTCCAGAAAATTTTGCGGATAAGCTCAGATTTACTTGGGAAATCAATTTCAACTGAATTGAGTTCAATACAAAATCATATCAGCTGATCGCAGCGAAAGAACGCATGAGAAGCCTTTGGGGTGTAGATTCAGGCATATCCACCCATTAGGATATCGCAGTCGGGGTGCAATGGTGACGGACGTTGTGTTGGCGCCGTTGGCACAGCAGCCATCACGACGTCATGGGGGTGCATACGTCGTCGGGACCGGCCGCTCGGTCAGCAGCAGCTGCCAGCCAAGCTTTGCTCCGAAATTAGAAGATATTCATGCCGAATCGAGAAGAAATCACACTCACACATCCATTCTATAAAATTGGAAACGCTGTACATAAATGGGACCTTGGACCAATTTTTTAATCCGCGGAATTCTGCACAAACAATATTAAAAGCTCTGACAAGTATTCAAAATTCGAATATTATTGCAACATTTGGAAAGCTGGATAAATTAAAGAAGTATTGAAAACAAAGGTTCATTACGTTTCCTTTGTGGATGATACGTGCGTGGCAACAAAAAAAAGGAACAGTCAAAATGGCTCCAAGTGGATATACAGCTGTTCAGTGCAGTAAGGCATTTAATAAGAGCAGAGATGGACCGATGTGAACGATGGGTAATAAAAACGTTCACTATTCGTTCTTATAACCAGCGCGCAACATTTTCCACGTAATCTTGCAGAACACCGGGCATCGCATCCTCTATTTACCGCACAAACAGATCTGTCACATATGACAATAGAAACCAAATTGTGTACAAAATACAAAGTGGATAAAAACGGTTCAGAAAAGGCCGGGGGCCGTGGAGGGGGTAAGGAGATCAAGTTGTAGAGCAAAACGCAGGAATAGGCGGTATTTAGGCGCGCGTGCAGATCGATAGAGCATTGCAACACTGGCACGGAGAAAGAAAAGCGATCTGAGGCATAGTGGGCTGAATGGAGAGGAGGGTGTATGAGGCGCCACGAAAACTTCCTCACCAACGTGAGCGCAGTGAGAGACACAGAGCCCCTCGTCATCTCGTCGTCCCTCGGTCGCTTCTGATGAAAACCTGGCGGCTTCGATGATTTTCGATGATGTCCCCCAGCGTTTGGTTGCGGGCAACGATGAATTCGGCTCCTTGGTCGCCCATATTCTTCAACGCTGACAGCTGACCCATGAAAATCACGTTTAACGTGCATCGAATG
Source organism: Trichostrongylus colubriformis (assembly GCA_963978905.1). Lineage (NCBI taxonomy): Eukaryota > Metazoa > Nematoda > Chromadorea > Rhabditida > Trichostrongylidae > Trichostrongylus > Trichostrongylus colubriformis. The sequence continues at coordinate 11,973,601 of OZ022261.1, forward strand.
GCTACAACGTACAATTTTGTAAGCTGAAGGTGCGGGGGGACAATTCTGAGTATGCCCTAGAAAAGCCCTACAATGCACAACGCGTGCACCCTCAAGCCTTTCGATATGGCAAAAAACAAAGATCCATGAAACAACGATGCCCAACGCTGGGAAGCGCGTTAGCGTGGGTAAATTGAGCGTTGTCGGTGCCGTCCAACGATGCCCCGCCAAGTGTTTTATATGAAATAATGTCATTGGTGAGAAATATATGTGGACATGTTAGCAGTTAAAGTGAACGTTTCGTTCATGCTGGGATCACACGTATTCAGCCAGCCAGCCAGCCAAGCCGGCCAGCCGACCGACCGGCCACCCAGTCGAGCGGGCAGCCAGGCGCTGTCTCGTCCATCGTCGAACGACAGCGTCTCTTCGGCATCACGTCGTCTTTTGCCTTCACTGCTCGTCGGCCACATTGGCACTCGCCGCTGGCAGCGCCGTTACAAATTGATTGCCTCCACATAATTCCGCGACAACAAGCACGATATATTACATGAATTCCGAAGCGGAAGCATTTGTGAGATGTGATGTATCCTCGAATCACCCGAATTCATACGTTACTGTTCTGGTTTTACTGGTTCATCCACCGTCACGTCATCTACAACGAGTTTGTGTCGGATGCCACGAATCTCATTATGTTTTTGTTTAGGCGATCAATGTTTCCAGGGACAATTATAACATATGCTTAGTTCATTATACCATACTCAGCAGTGGTATGGGTAGTGAGGGCCGAATATCAAAAGATTATGAATACGGATGTCCAGCTGCTTATTAGTACGGCAGTGATGAAAATCGGAATGAAAAGATCAAAAACCCAAGAAACAAGACTCTCTTCCCAGGTTGACTCCGAAAGGAGGCGGACTCTGTTAACGAAAGGGGCGGACACCAAAAAAAGAAGTGATAGCGGATGAAAAAGGGTGGCTTCTATAAAGCCCTGGACACCTCTTTTCATCGAAAATTTTGCCACATAAAGTAATCCTGGAGCCGTAGCTTTCATCTTGATGACTGATTTTAGCAGTTCTCATTACTCACATTACCCCTACCACTCTTTTTAAAAGCAAGCAACATCAAGATTGTTTCAGCACATGCGTTAGCGACTCCCGATATGGGGACTTATTTACATTCCACCGAAATAAACGATAACTATCTCTAATCTGTTTACAATGCTAATTACAGAAGTATATGGGCTGTATACTGGGACACACGAACTTTGACCTCAACCTGAGGTCGGGCCGCGCGGCGACGCTTCGCGAATTGTCCTAGAGGTGGCGTGTCCTTCGCCGTTTGGGCTCTCCCAGATTTGCCTGAACCTTTTTGGAGGAGGAGCTTTTGCAGCGTGTTTTTACCTTTCCTGACCTGATTGCAATCCGCCGCGCGCGGATGGACGTGGCCAACGCGTGACCTAGTGCCGTCACTGACCGTGTGTCCAAACAGTCATCCGGAGTATGTGAGCTGTAGGAAGACCACAGAAATACTCCCTTAATTTGCAGTGAAACTGCAAAAAGATTCATGTGTAGAAGTCTGTGTACCGCACGTATACCGCAATTGCATCGTAATCCTAATGGCTGTGAAAAAAAATGAAATAAAGGATATAGTGAGTGCCGCCGCTGCCATTATCATGGTTCAGAGGTCAGGTCCTGGTTCAATGGCCGCTGAAACCAGCAGTACAGTATCCATCTACCTATAAATCGAAGCAGAAATGTCTGGGAAGCAAAAACAGTGACTTGCACAAGGGTTGGCCTACGAAAGCTGATTCAAGAGTTAGTCGACATATGAAACTTAATTTTTTTGAACAATTTGCAGGGATATCAAAAGTGGAGGGCAACATCTCATCCAGCGGGCTAGTTAGGTGCCAGTAAAATGACTTCAGAAGGAAAAGAATTGAAATTAAAGGCTTACCTTCTACAACCAATCGTTTCCAAATTTCGATCTCTAGAAATGGCATGACGAGTAAATGTGAAGGAGAGGATACAGCGCTAACAGTGACAAAAATATTGTGTATCGTGTTTTTTTTTGCACCATTTACACCTAGCACATGCAAGTAGCACTGCGAGGCTTCATTTTAGCATACGTCATAGCAGCGATGTTTTTCATGCATAATGTGATTAGAGCCATGTGGATTTTAGCCTGAATCCAGTGGAAAAGGAGCTCCAGAGTAAGCGACACAATTTCCATTGTACAAAGATGTATTGGGTTATTCCATAAGTAATGCCGTTTTTTTTTTCAAGAAAAATTTTTCTTACACAGTTGGGAGAATTTTTCTGCTCTACAAAAATTGATGTTTAGTTTTAGAGTAATCTAGAATGGGGCCGATATTCTGGCTGGCGAAGAGGTAGGTCCAGCCGACAAAAATTAGCTGAACCGGCAATTAATTGAAACACTATATTTCACTCCAGGAAAAACAACAAGTCATGTGTCCCGTACTTAGCCCCGACCTTTTCTGCAATTTAAAAACTTGGTTGAAGAAGTCGCGTCGCTCTTTTTATGAATTCCTTTTTCCGAAAACACCCACGTGTAATAAGAATGAAACTTTTCTTTTCAAATCCCTTACTCAGCATTGCTTTATGAACCATTCGGAAGGATTTTGTCTGCTCTATCAAAACTGTGTTTCGTTTTTGTTTTAGTGCGATTCATATTAAATTTAAAAATGTGTGATAGCGGCCCAGTTGACATTAATACGCATTTTATTTTTCAACAGAAACTCGAGAAAGCCAATCGATGTTTCTTGGTCCCTGCCCATTACCTGTACTTGACGTTTCACCACTCTTTCAACTGATTGGTTAAGAAAATTTTTTTGTCTTGGCTCAAAGAAATTGCCCAAAATCATTGAGCTGTGATAGAAAAAATAAATCCGAAAAAAGAGCGACCTGACTTTTTAAGAAACCAATTGGCGAATTTCGCAGAAGAGGTCGGGGCTAGGTACGGGACACACGATTGGTTAATTTTTCTGGAGTAAAATATAGCGTTTTTATCAGTTGCCGGTTTGGTCGATTTTTGTCGACTGAACAAACCACTTCGTCAGCCTGAAAATCAGTCCCATTATGACGATCACAGAAACTGAGCATATCGTTTCACAGAGCAGAAAAATCTCTTCCAAATGATATACGACGCGCTGCAGAAATTCGTAATTTCATAGGAAAAATTTTCGTTTGAAAAAAAAACGATACTACTTATGGAGTGACCCAATATTTTGTGGTACAACCATCCCGGTGATGATTCCATTTATGCCCGTTGCTGAATAAAAACTCAAATATAATTCCATTCATATTCATATATTATCTTGTGTAAACGTTGTAAGTATCAGAAAAATGTTTGTGGTGCCATTAGGTGCAAATGGTGCAATGAAACGAAATACACAATACCGTGCATCTATGTCCATTCTACTTACGTTTACCCGGTAAATCTATGAGGATAAAGGTTTTAGTGGCTATTTCATTCAGAGTATTTCATTCAGAGGTCATGAATGGGATAGGTACATACATCGCCATTGCTGTTACCTCCTCAACATCTGAGTACAATTCAACATTTAGTCTTTGCTGCAGATCAGCAGAGGGATAGAAGTTCAACCGCTGTGGCTCGAAGAAGACCACCACCTGAAAAGGTGGCTTGACATTTCGTTTCATTAGAACTTGGCAAAATAAAGGATGATTCCGTCGCACTAGTATTCCAGAGGACACGGATCTATTACATACATGCAACCGTTGCGCCTGAATAGTAAATCCGTCACACGTATTGCTGTCGTCAATTACGGTATTATCCGTCACTGCGCATCTGGATAAGGATTGAAAGAAGGCGAATACGAACCAACTTGCTTTCGTCGTGACCAACTTTACACCTACTCACTGAATAAGAGACTTCCTTTTCTGACTTTCTTCCTATGGAAGCCTATTTCTCTCTTGTCTTCGTTTCATAAAATACCACTTACTAACATATTACTACATAATATAGAGAAATTTTCTAATTCAATCCTATTACATATAATGAACTCAGGAAGTTTGTTTGTTTGCCTTGTTTGACTGTTTGTCCATTTGTCTGTTTGTCTATCGGTCTGTCTGTCTGTCTGTCTGTCTGTCTGTTTGTCTGTCTGTCTGAGTGTATGCTTGTTTGTTTGATAGGGAATTTGGAAAAAGACGAAAATGGCCGATGATAAACTATATTTTAATGTAATAAATGAATTTGAACCCTATTCGCTACATGCCGAGCGAAGGTAGTGCAATAGTCAAAGGTGCAGAATGTACCTGGATGGCTCGTAGGATCGAGTCTCACTCAGACAATTAGACCTTCACCACCCTTTCATTTTCGATTTACTGGTTTTATGCAGTTATTACTGAGGCAAAAATGCTGCTATGGTTATTGAATGGCTTTGAAAGTCACAATTACAGTTCTATTATGTGTCCAAATGCCACACCTGTGTAGATGTATTAGCAGGCATTATTTCCTTTACATTTCCCTATTCCTTAGTTCATAAACATGAAATAACAATGAACCTCTGGCAAAAGGCTCAACAACCAGAGAATTGCCCCAAAGCCGAAATGTTCGCGTCGTCAGTCCTTTAGTTGCAGCGAGTCACGCGCTGTTCCTTTTCTTACATCACCACTAAAGCAGCTCTAGATAATGACATGAAAAAGGACTTGATGAATAACTGGTTCAGCCATGCAGTAAATGAACAGACGAGAAGACAAGGAGAAACGTCATACGTCGATAAAGTCATATTGGGTAGTAAGCGAAATGTTAGGTATTAGGTTTGATAGTTTAAAGGGACACCACTCCCAGAACCCGCTAAACCTTCCCAAATACGGCTAGAAGCGTGAACCAATTAAGCGTGAAACCTGTACGCTGCTTGACCCTTCCACTTCCATTTAGAACCGTGGCGCTATTCGAGATGTGGTTGTTCACTATGATCAGTGGGTCTGGATGATGAACAGGTTAGCAATTTTATTCCCAGAACTGACCTAATTTGAGGGTACAAACCTTAGACTGCGGTATATACCTTGCGAGACTGCAACATGCACGATCTTGCCATAGCATGTGTTGCTGTGCGCACTCTCCTTTCAGTACGCTATCTCCCCACCGCGACGCACGGCCCGTGAGCAATAACAGATCAGCGTTGCCGATGGAAAAGAGCACGCTTGAGTGAGAGTGCTCACGACGACATATGCGACTGCATGATCGTGCCATCGTTCAGTCCATGACATCAGCCTTAACAGAATAGCGCCAATTCCCATTTCACTACATAGTCTCCTGAGCTCAGAAATAGCCATTAATTGCCACATTATAATTATTACTCTAGTGCTATTCTAATTTACTCTTTCTGGACAAAAACATGGCCTGGTGATCTTTCGCAAAAGTCCGTTTTACAGGCGCTTTTTATAGTCATAGAAGTGTCAGAATAAATTCTGGTTTGCCGTTCTCCGGTGATGTTTTCTGGGCGCCTTAGCTAATGTCAAAACACCAACCAGCAAATTGTCTGTAAATGCCGTGGCTTTCAACATTGGTTTGTCAATTACGTTCGCAAAAAGTGCATGTGCTAAGTGACGTCGAGTCCGCCATTGTTCTGAGGTCTCGAGCACTCTGGCAAATTTGGCTTGATGGGTCATAATGGCCTTTGAAATACTGCTGGCAGCGATTTGTCATGAAAATTCAACTCGGTGCACCACAATAGGCATCCGAGACAGAATGATCTGTACAACCTGTTAAATATGCAATAGATATATTCTCTAGAAAGAGCGAAGTAAGAGAGCGCTTTCTTAATCATCAGATCATGCTGCATAGAAGTAGGCCTTGTAGATCTGCGTTCTTTGGGGGTAGCCTGTTCCTGCACTACCCAGCATGGTGTCTGAAGACCGTTGCTCGAAGTTTCCGTCTAGACACCAGTGATGGAGGAAGTCCGGAGTTCCGAATTTTCCTAACGATCACTGACGAGGTGGGCTATCTGCATCGCTTGCAAAGGTATCGAAAAGCGAAGAACGGGTGAACTGAGACTCACAATAGCTCTAATACCACAGCGGTTGCTGACAGAATCCTCCGAGATTTCAATAAACCTCTGAATAGCCGCAGGTCAAGACACTCATTCGAGATTCTTCCACAATGTATGACGAGTATGGTGCATGTCGAAAGGGAAGTTTGTTGGTCTATTTTGCACGTTGCAAAAAATGGATATTGACATTGTTGGACCCTCGCACCACCTGGTGAGCAAAAGGAGGACACATAAAAAAATGTAATATCGGCAGTACTCAGTGCAACGATACAGTCTGCACAGTCCACGAGCTTCAGAACCATAGGAAAAAGACAACCGTGGTCATACATACTATCCGCTCGAAGAAAGCGCATTTTTTTGGGTTTATCTCTTCTTTCCTCAGCTTTGGTGTACGTTAAAACGATAAAACCAGGACGACTGGAGTAATATCTGCATATCTATAAACCAATTGAGCTATCGCACAGTACTACGCGGATAGCACGGTGGAAAAACAAGAGTGTCCCAGTGAAAGACGATCGAAATGAAAAGGAAAAATCGAATTGAGAAAAATCGAAAATCTCCGCCTAACCTTCATTGCAAAAGAGCATATGGCCAAAACACGATCCATAAACCCTACCGCGGAGCACTCCGGTACGAGTTGTCGCTTGGTATAGTGGAAGAGAGTGAAATTGCATCCATCAAGAAATTAGTAGGATCTGGCACTTTGTTTGATTACACAGAGCACGAGAAATTCACACGACAAATAAAAGTAAAAATAGTTTTGAATATGTCGAAAAACTTCAGATATTGAGGAAAAAGTCGTGCGCCTACCTCGCACCTTATAGCCATTGCACAGTTCCGCCAATACACGCTTCTCTGCCACACCGTGGGGACGTGTACCCTTATGTCAGGATTTCGCACGACGACGAGCGGCGTGCGACGCGGTGTGTGCGAGCATGCGCGTCGCGGTAGTTGGGTCTTAGAATGATTACGCGGTAATGCTAGGAGGCGATACGCAGTTGACTTGTAAGCTTTGAGACCCAACAACATGGCGCCTTTACTCGTCCGCATTCCTACGCTTGCGACATGCCGCGATGCGAAATCCTGACATAAGGGTACACACTCACGCCGTGGCTGTCGCTCCACTTCTCCATGTTGGTTCGGTCGTGGCGACGGCATTGAGGCGCGTCGTGACCGAATCCGCCATCGTAGAGCCATGTTAGGAGCATAAACTTGGGCGCCTTCCAACGCAGGTTGTTTCCAGTTGTAACGTTCTCATTCCAGAGCGCTCAGAAAACCACTGAGGTTTTCAGAATCACCCAACAAACGAGCCTGTGAAGGAGAAAGGATAGGCATGATCCTGTTGTCATACATTTACCAGTGGCGTCCTTTGAACAGTTCTCCTTCCGCAATCTTTACAAGGGCGAATACCTTGATAGCCCACAGAAGAAAAAGTGACCATTTTCTTTCCATTTGTGTCCCATTTCATTGTGGTATGTAAGCGATGGAGCAAAAACTAGCAACATGTGACAAACGTTGCCTTGTACGAAGGACGCCATGACCGGCTAGTGATTAACCGTTGAATTTCAATGGAATGAGTCTGATTTGCATAACTGTTCACCCATTATCCCTACCATTGGACACACTCTCGCAAAGGTCCTGGTACGTTCCAAATGCAAGAGTTGAACATGTCCTCCTTTTTTTTCTTTGTAAAATAAGTATTCATGGAAAGTAGCTGTCTTATTATCACCAACCCTTTTAATTGATGTATTAGTAATCACCTTGAATATCACTCATCGGAGAAAGGGTGACGTAGCGCTTCATTCGCTCGCTTGGGAACATTTATGACACATTTTCCTTCGATTTTCAAATTCCTCGCTAATTTTTTGATTTTTTTACTCGATTGATCAGTGTTCTCAATATTGTTCCAAGAAAATATGTACTGCCGGGTAGTGAATCAGAACTTCACTACCCGGCAGTACATATTTTCACTCACTCATTTTTGCTTTATTTTTTTTCAATACTTATTTTTGCTTTTTTTTTCATTTTTTTTCACTCACTTATTTTTTTTCAATCACTTATTTTTGCTTTATTTTACCTTGGTTGACCGTTCACGATAATTATTGTATTGTCTTTATAAATCTATTTATCACCGTTTAGTGATGATTGTTTTTTATTTTATAATCATTTATCATTGGGTTGAAGAATAATTAATGCGGTTTTTTTCAACAATTTTATTTAGCAAAAAACAATGATAAAATTTAGCAAAAATATGTTTGGATGCAAAATATGTTTGAATTATTCGGGAGCGTTTTATCATCGCAAAGCTCAGAGACTGCTTCCCATTTAGTAGTCGTCGAAACGTAGATTTCCACTACAAAAAAATGCCATTAAAAAGCCGCATTAGTTATGCGCCAACCTGATATTATTGTTACATTCGTTACTAGTTTTATCATATCATTGTTTATGGATTATTATCATTTCACGATCTATCATTCTATCGATCCAATTATATTGTTGCCATAATATGTTTATGTTATTAAAATAATATAATTTCATTTTCTAGTTTGTATTTACTTATTACCTGTTGGCTGGCGCACAGTACTGCGCATATCACACTATGGCCGACAATACGTCGATTTGATTTGTTTTCCTCGAGATTTACTCCGTACCCATTAGTATTGGAGGAGCAAGACATCACTGCCTATCATCTTTAGCACGTGGTTACGAAATTTGTACCTCCGTAGCATTACCCATCCGTTAGAGTGATTTGCCACCAAAAAACATAACTCTGTGCTCTACACAGAATTAAAATTTTGATCGATATTGATCGTAGTTCGAGGTTCCTGCAATTTTCAACTCGTTGAAGTGGTCCATTATCCATTTTTTTTCTTCTACGCAAAGACCGATAATTTCAGTGTTGTGTTGTTCTGTGCAGTTGTGTTCATCTATTGGTGTACAGCAATAGCCGTTCTCTCCCTCATGTACATGATAGAATTTCTCAACACTATCTACTACCATGTTGCTCATTTCGATTGTAGCTCCGCCAACCTCGACAAAGGTCCACTCCTTGTGGACAACATTTGCGTTCCACTTTTATTCATTTTTTCCGCTCCCACACTTTCGAAATTACATCACTAATTTTGTATAAGCAATGCCAAGCAAAGCGAAAGCCTGTCTAGGGTTGAAATTTATCTTCTCATAGCGCTAGCCATCAACCTTTCCCCGGTCTCCAAACCACTCTCGAAAAAAATTGCAGTTTTTACAGTGAGCACTACCCAATTAATCACACGCTCCAACTGTTGGGCTCGGGTTTCCGCTCACTTCAAGATAACTTTTTACCATGCTCATCTCCGAGGTGCCTTCGTCCACGGTTCCCTGACCTCTTTCATGTATTTCAACAGTTCATGGTTAATCTCAACCTACCTTTCCCCCCATGTTTGGGCCATTTTGGAATCTAATTAACATTTCCGATCCAAGTACCGAACACTACAGTGCACGCTCCGCCCGCAGTGGGCGGAGCCTAGCGCACCATGTGTGTGCACCATTCTACTTGTCTCATGCGCTACCCATTCCAAACCTGTCCCCATCTCCCAGTTTACTTTACATGTAACGGCCAATTTCGTGACAGACAAGGGACGGAGGGACGGACTGGCAGACGTACAGACAGACGGAGTAGGGATCATATCACTGTTTATAATGAGATTGTCATGTTAAATTGTTTCTTTGCTCTTGTAATATCACTATATTATCATTATAAGTTTATTAATTGAAATATCATATTACTCTATTATCATACGTATTACATTTATCAATAGCAGTTGCTATAATGTTTACTTTATTTTATAGCGTGTTGTGAAAGCTCGACGTCCTACCTCTTGCTTTGAAAATGGCATTTGCGGTGCTAAGCTGCAATTCTGCTACATAAAGGCTCTTGGCTTCTCCCCAATGGCAGCGAAGCGAACAGATTAGAAACGCCTGTGCAATGTAGGAATTGTCCACGGGAATTCCATGATTTCTAATTCTTTTAAAAATCATTTCACTGGGAATAGAACATGAACAGAAACATGAGGATAACCGAGAAATTTTCTTTGTTCAAAAGCAGAAATCGAAAAACAAGAGGAAGAGCAGCTCGCCTGAATTTCCGCGAACAGAATTGGAACAGTTGGCGGCGGGCAGAGCGCAGTTCAAACTTTCGCGCCTAATGTTGACTTGTTTTCTTTCTTTGTCCCTGACCAAGTGACCGTCCTCTCTTTGCTCCTAGAGCCCTCGTGGCCCCTCCTTTGGGTTCCCTACCCGGTAGGAAGTCATTTCCTGGAGCTCTATCTGGGCCGAATTGATGTGTTTTTTTTGTGTGTGAAGCTTTGCACGCTGCCCTCAGGCCGCCGTCGGTGTGATTTTGCGTTTTTGCGATTCTGCAATTTAGTCTCATTTTCGCAAGCGATACCACCACCTTGAGATTGTGCAATGCTGCAACTTCCGTGCGGAGCCCCGATACCGCAAAATTGCAAAAACGCAAAATCGCGAAATCTGACGGCGGCCCTAATAAGCAAATACAACATAAATACATGGGCAACAGAACAGCTTGAGCTCCCGTACACGATTAATTTACCCTCTCCAGTTTAATGATTCAACCTGTGTGCATCCTGGTTCTACTTGGCTAGAAACTATCGGGTCTAGATGAAAAGATCAAACGGCTTTCTCACATCATAAACCACGCCCAACTCGCGCGTACTCGAACCCACACAAACGGTAAAGCACTTCTTGCTGATCCTAAAGAGCACAACCTGTTGGCCAAAAAGTGATTCCTTGTAAACTGCCATAAACACTCCATTAGCCATAAACAGATTTTTTGGGGCCCATGTCACTGTCCGTTAGACATTACAGAATATCTGAGTTTAAATAGTTCATCAAATGACGAAATTTGAGCAGTTCATCTAGCTGTTGGGGATACGCCACACACCTGTTTTCATATAGGATCACAGGGGCACTTGATTGTTGGACAGCCCTATACAACAAAGTAAAACAACAGCGGAGAGCAACTAAACAAGTGAATGTTTTTCTTGTACCAGAAGGGTCCTGAACCGAAAGAACAGGCCGGAGGAATGAAAGGTGTGATTAATTTGCAGAGGATTTGATTTACCGGTCATGCACTTACTCTATGTGGGCTCTAGTGCTACTGTACATGTACACATGCCGATGAACCAGCGACTATGTTAATTTTGAATGCTCTAATTTTACCAATAAATAATGCAAAGGAGCAGAAAGGCTAATCGTTAGAAGGTGGGATCCGTGAAATATACTTTATGCTCAGTCGTCTTTGTAACTTGGTCATTGCACTTTAAATTGTATTGGGCATTATTAATGAGTAGTACTGTACTTGAATATTACTTATCTTACCGGAAAATAGTACAATGACGCCGAAAGGCTAATCATTAAAAAGCGGGTTCCTGAAATCATTGGGTAGTCTAAAAAGTTTTTTCGTATTTTCAAATACCGCTTTTTCCCTTCAAACTGCTTTCTAGCAATCTCTTCTGTACATACGCATGTAGTACAAGTCCACACGCATCTATAGGTATTATTGTCTTCCATCTCCCGGATAACTCTTTTCGGCAAAATAAACATATCAACGGTCAGCCTCATTTTCAATACAAAAATTATAAAAAAAAATTTTCTTTGAATGTCGTTAGACAGAGAAAGGAAAAGGTGAGAATCCGATGGAGCAAGATCAGGGCTATAAGGTGGATGGGGCAGCAATTTTTATCCAAGCTCGAGAGTTTTTTGGCGAGTCATTTTCTCGATAGTGGTAAAAAAATTTTAAAACTTTTTTTTTAAATTCTCGAGCTTGGATAAAAATTGCTGCCTTGTAGCCCTGATCTTGCTCCATCGGATTATCTTATTTTCCTTTCCCTGTCTAACGCCATTTGAAAAAAATTGGAGTTGAAAATGAGGTGACCTTTGATATGTTTATTTTGCCAAAAAAGGGTTATCCGGCTGATGGAAGACAACAATACCTATGGGTGTGTACACATTGGTACGAATGACTTTTTCGCACCCCATGTGCGAACGCTTAATTACTTCCTCACACCTCATGTGCGAAAAAGGAATTAGTCAGCAGAGGTCAGCTATAGACCGCCCAACTTCATTATTTGAGTGTAACGTTCACCGAGGAAAAACAGCATGGGTGAAATTCTGAAGAATTTTTCCCAAAAAAAAGAGTTTGGTTCAATGGTGCTATGGTAACCAGTCAGATACTGGCGAATGGGAATGGTTGTAACATCTTCAAAAGTTATAGTATTGCAAAAAAATAGTTGGAATAATGAATAAGTCAGTCAAATAAATAGAAGGAATAAAACCTATTTGGTTGAATTATTAAAGCGCGAATCTTATCCAACCTTACCATGATGGCAAATTATTATTAACCTCGTTGAAATTTTATAGAACACCAGTAAGGGGTTCATACAGGAGAGTAGCTGTACTTTTACACTTTTGATATGAGTTGCTATGGCCACAAGCTAAATTTGGCAGTTCGATGCGAGGTCAAATGCAGGCATTTGAATGGGTATTTGTGCAACCCATGCACAAGTGTTTGTTTCCAACTTTGTTGAGCTGTAATGTTTTCTAATACTTACAGATACGTTACTAATGAGCTCATATGGTTTATTGGCGAGTCTGAAAGCCGTTTCGATTTCTGCGACCTATTGTACATTTCATGAATGTAAAAAGTATTTTAGTTCGTAGTATAATAAATCTGCCTTCACTTTTTCCCTTAAGGAATTACATTCAGTTGATGAAGTTGAGCGGTCCATAGCTGACCTCTGCTAGTTAACTACTTTACTGCACATAAGGTGCGAGGAAGTAATTAAGCGTTCGCACATGGGGTGCGAAAGAAGTCATTCGTACCAATGTGTACACACCCTAATACCTATAGATGCGTGTGGACTTGTACTACATATATATGTACAGAAGAAATTTTGTGGAAAGCAGTTTTGAGGGAAAAATCGGTATCTAAAAATACGAAAAGACTTTTAAGACTACCCAATATTTCACCGTCAACTTGCTCTCAAACGTCTTTACAACTTGATAATAAGTATTCAATTTGTATTAGACGTTATTAGTGAGATTTTTTATCGCGAACGATTTCATCCTTCAGTAGGATGCTTGAAGAAATTGTGACACATTGAAAGGGTGTGTGTGTATATCTGTGAGTGTGAGTGTGTGTGTGTGTCCTCTCGACAGGTCCGCTGAGAGACTCAAGAGGTGGTCAGGGAAAGCGATTTTCCCTCGCAATCCATACTTCACTTCGTGCTCAAAAGTGATGAGAGATCCCAATTAATTCCTTTGTTACCACCTATTTTTAAATAGCTTTTACCTATGGAACAATTTTCCCAAGTTCTACTACATATCGCTGCCCCGTGTCTCCATTGCCTTCGATCTGTGACTATATGCTAATTGTGTCGATGAAAGGGCACGTTTTTCTACCATGTATTAGACGAATTTCGTTTTTCAAATTTTTCAACGTCAATATTTTTCGATACCAAGCGGCGAAGGTAGAAGTACATCGCCTCTTGATCAATCTTTTTGCAAAGCGACATGCATTTGACTTCTATTAAATATCACTGAGGCATTCGGCTCTGTCAACGTGCTGTACCCATAACCTTCCAAGACAAGTCCGCTACCAAGTGAATGTCACGGGAGGATGGAAGTCTTAATTGGTTAGGGCGGCAAGCGCGAATCGTAACGGCACCTCCTGGCAGTGAGCATCCTCTCCTTTTCAGATATACATAAAAAATAGCTTTCTCGTAAGACATGATTTTATAACCCTTATTTGAAAATTAACAGAAAAATAAGAATACGAGCGTTGTTAAATTGGAACCCATCGCTTATAATTATAAGTTCACTAGAAAAAAACCGCCATTCTGAACTCTCTCGCTTTCCTACATTTCCAATCAACCTTACTTGATTTTGGTGTAATGGCAATATCCTTTCACACCTACACTTCTCACATCCTCAGATGAAGAATAGGCTGATATACATATGTAGACAAATAGATTTATTGAAAGAACATGATTGTAGAACCGTTATTTGAAAATTATTAGTAAAATATTAGGTTGTCCCGAAAGTTCCGGAACACCTCGACCACTTTTTCAAATTCATTTCTTTCTAACATAAACACATTTCAGTCAACAAGACATGTCATTCTGTAGAGTAGAAGATTCTCTTCCGAATCACATACGACATGCTGCAAAATGCTCTATGTTGTAAAGAAATAAACTTGAAAGAAAGAGGTCGAGGTGTTCCGGTACTTTCGGGACAACCTAATAAGAATACGAGCGTTATTAAGTTGTAACTCATCGCTTGTAATTATATAGTTCACTGGAAAAAAAGCCATTCAGAACTTTCTCACTCTCCTACACCATTTCTAATCAACTTCACTTTATTTTGGTGTAATGGTGATATCCTGGCACACCTACATTTGTCCCATCCTCAGATAGAGAATAGGCTCTCCTCCACTACCAAAAGCGCGGTACAGGATCAAATCGTGAACTTTGAAGGTCCAGCCTTATCCTTTATCCCCTATGATTAGTTAAAGGCATATTCCAGGATTTCCTTGAGTGGGCTGAAGCGCTAAATTATGAAATTAGAGGTGCTGTGGAATACGCTGATGAAGAAAAATCCGAAATTAGCTCTGAAAACGAGCCTTTGAATAGTTCTCGCTAAATGGTATCACAGAGTACTTTGGGATCTCACCTGTTTGCTCATGTCAACGTCTCCTTTATCACTGGCATCTCTTCCTTATCTTATGTTATCACACAAATCACAAATCGTAGGCCTCATTTGCCACGTAGTTGCCATGATTGCCACCGTCAATGCCAACAGTCACGTCTCGGGTGAGCTGCTAGGTGGAGTCGCGCTTGCTTCTTTGGCTCTGCACGCTCCAGTAACTGACACCCACGCTTTGGTAGAGGTACAGCCTACTGACTGTGGGTCGAACTATCTGACCACGGCGGGAGCTGTAACACCCCAGTAATCCTGGAATGTGCCTTTAATTTACCATATGCATCGGTATTTTGTTTAGAAAGAGGAAAACAACAACGCGCGCGTAGGCTGGCCATTCAAAAGCTACTACAGATACCATGCGTGGCGCCTTCCAAATAGGACCGATCACGGTGCCTAAGCACTTGTCTTCACTTACTTTCACACTGAATATTTAATTTCAGTAAAATGGATTCGAGACGAAACTGGATACTTCTTGAAGCGTCCACCTCCAATTCTGCAACTCCCATTCATATTCGTGGAAGTAAACGGTAAGGCCCTTTTGCGGGAAGTTTTACGGCGCAATTCTTCTCAGCTCACCTTGAAACTTTTCACATTTACGACATAATAAATGTTTGGTAGGCAATTACTAAACCAGAAAAGTTTCTTCGTACGACAAACTCTTCTTAGGTATTGGATATAATTCAGCTTATGTATAATGTGCTATTCAGAAGAATTACCCCAATAATGGAACAATACAGCGACCAAACACGATTACAAACGATAAATCGGCTGAACGATCGAATTCATAAACGGATAATGAGTAGTTATCAGGTAGGTTTGGTTATGTCATACCTGCTCAGGGTGTGTGACATTAAACAGAAAAGCGCGTTGCGGCGTGCGTCTTGCGACGCGATGAGTACGAGCTCGGGACGCCATATTACGAGCTCGGGACGCCATATAAGTTGGGTTCTGAGAAATGACAATGTCTCAAGCCTTATTTTGAAGGCTCTCTCTTTCAGACCCAATTAATACGGCCCTCTGACCTAGTAATCATCGGTTGACACACCACACGAACTTACTGTCCCAATGCCACACATACGCCTGCTTGAACCGATTACCACTTTAAGTGCCGGAAGCTTAACAGAAAATGAATATAGAGGCGATTACGTTATCTGTTCTGACTTCCTTCAGCATATCCTAGCAAAGAGGATTCTAGATTTTTCTGAAAATCGTGGAACCAGTTTGAATGTATTTTAGGGATATCAGGGGGTTATCGGGGGACACAGAAATGGAGGAAAAACCAGAGAACCTCTGAGAATGATGAAAATAAGGCTTCCATGGGCTTCGTCTTTGACGAGATTACAACATAGAAGTAGGCGTTTTGCGAGCTTTGACAAGATGCTCCGCAAAATTCAAGGTTATTTCAATTCATCCGCCCTTCAACTCTCCTCCCACTAGCGATGCCTTTAATCCTTATCATTGCGTTATCTTATCTAATGGTAATCGATAAAAGCCTCTCTTGCCATCTGGTTGCTACTGTTGCTCGGATAACTAACTCGTCAGTGGGCGGCGCCCATCTAAGATCGCGGTAGTATGACCCACCCTCCCACAACTATAAAGACTGTGCATATGCAGTTTTAAAATGTTCGAATTGTCTTCAAAGACTGTGCATATGCAGTTTTAAAATGCTCGAATTGTCTTCAATGCCTCTTTAAGGTAGAACTAACGCAGAAAAGGACAAATCATCCGGTGACTCAATCGGACAAAGTCTTCAAAATCTCCAGCTAACTTTATAGCAATGGCTGAATCAAAGCAGTTTACCTTGAGGTCCACAGTTCGCTCAAATTCAGTTGGTTCGTAGCATGGCCACTTTTTCATTGCTGATATCCTGGACAAACAGTGATCGTATGGATTCCCAGCAGCTTTTGTTTGGATTCGGCCACAATCATTTTGTTTGAGCGCCAGCGTGCTTCGCTATCCCCAAGGGGTCCTCATCGGACAATGCAGGATCTAGCGCATTATAGTCGGGACATTACAGAAGCATTTGGCTTTGGAAAACGGGTTTACAAAAAAATTACGCCTCACTTGATAAGTACTACACTTCCAGAATAGCAACGACTCCGGTACTATGGACGGAGCAGCAGCAGTGATCGACGAGAGTTATCGATTTATAGATGACGAGCAAAACAAAATGAGTTCGTTTGAATTTTCTACATTTAAAAGTTTTTTTTTTTGTGGAAAAACTTTACTTACGCACAGAATGGAAGATCCATCGTCTCTATGCGAAACGTACTGAGAACAGAAGGGACGGTCGCAAAGATTACATAGATCTAGTACGGCAGAGAAAACCAGTTTGGAAACTATTACACGGTTGAAAAACGAGGGATCAGGAGCGAATTCGTCAAACAGTCTCTAAAAAGGGTGCCTTACTTTCCACTTTGTCGCAACTCGTACTGCGTTCCTAACATATACAACGACTTCCCAACATTTTTTGTTGTTATACATGGCCATTGTTCGATCTGCTATTCGGTGTGGTAGCGGCATCTGAATGCGATCCTAAAGCGACCATAATACGAGCGTACACGGCAACGACTTCAGTAATCTACTTAACACGGTGACTATAGCTTACACGCATCGCGCCGCACGCTGTGTTGCGAAATCTTGCTCTAAAAAAAACACCCGCGGCAACTTATGCCGTTCCCCATTCCGCGTACTGGACAATCGGCGACATTCAGTGGGCGATTCAGAGCTGCTTCCTAACCTATTGAAGAAAAAGTCCACGGAAAAAATGAGTTTTCCGTGACCCATATAGTTACGTTGTATTTGCCTAATAAGGGCCGCATGTAAAGTTTCACGCGAAAAAGTGAGAGTTCCGCTGAAATACAGCTCCCCAAATTCTCGGTCGGGTGGGCGGGGCCTATGAGTGAAAGCCACGTCCCGTCGTCCGCCGCAGTTGGGGACGGAGATCGCGACTGATTACGTATTTTACTGTCCCAACAATGCGTCTTCGTACGCGGGGGACGACGGGGTGGGTACTTGCTTGAAGGCCCCGCCCACTCGGCCGAGACTTGTGCAGCTGTATCTTAGCCGGATTCACATTTTTGGCGTGAAACTTTATATGCGGCCCACATAGGCAAATACAACATAAATATATGGCATCTTGCAGCATATATAAGTAACAGAAAAACTCATTCATTCGTGGACGATTCCTGTAAGCCAGCTATCCCAATGAATGCCTTTATGAAGAATTTAAGCAACATAGTTTCTCACTCTTGCAGCATATATAAGTGATGTACTCGTTTCAGAAGTGATAAAACCCGGACCTATAGCTAACTCATCCGAGCATCTTGACTCATTCATCTCGCGCAAGGATTCCGCCGGAGAAGTAGAAGCCGTTTACGAAAGACGGCTACCATGTAAGTGTTTTCTAGGAATACTATACTAATACACGCTAGAAAAAATGTATGGCTACTGCTAAGAGCACCATGAGGGGCATATTGGGGTTTCACGATAGGGAAATATGGTGACTTCCATCAATTATCGGGGCAACTTGAAGACGTGTCCGGCGCGTCAAGCGCTGGGACCGCCACGCAACGGTTCCACGTTGCTGCGATTGATACACAAGCGACCAGCGTGTAGCGAAATTCGTTACTTTAGAAATTAAAGGAGCCGGGAGGGGTTGGGGGAAACAAGAAGATGGGGAGAAATAATCGTTCTAAAACGAACATTCAAGGTTAAAAGCGATAATCACTAGGGAAACCTGGATTTGAAAGGGCGACGTTGTGTTCTGTATTCGCATCTCCCGCGCCTCTCTTCGAACAGCAACATCACCTTTCCGAGTTGCTCGTCAGAAGAGATGTCATTTGTTGTATCGTAGGATGTATTTCATTTATTCATGATGATGTGAACTATGTAAATCAACAACAGCAGCAAACATGTGAAATGCTGAATTGTAGAATACGCGAAAGGATAGGAAATAGAGGTGTTCATGATTAGAAAGAATCCATTAAGTTCACACTCGGCGTTTTAGCAGGGTATCATGTGTGCGGTGTGTGCAACCTAACGAAATGCGAGCGTTATGGTAGGTCTTACTGCAGGCTAAAAATGCCACATCCCGGTGCCTTCGAAGAGAAAGTGAAGTCAGCTATAAGTTTTTATGATCTATGGCCATTTCATTTCAATTCATTCTTTTCTCCAGTACCATATTAGTTAGCTCATCTACCAAATTCAATAGCACAAACTGCCTTTAAAACTAAGTTATACTTCGTGATCACTGTAAACTAAGAAGCGTCTCGCGCCGCGCAATTGCCGGCTGCCGCGTGCTTCAGAGAAACGAGTGCATGCCGTTAGGACAAAAAATCCGCGTGGACGCGTTCAGTGCGCGGCGTGATGGTGCGAGCTACGGGCTCCGCATTGGTTAAGTCCTAAAGCGATTACATCTAGGATGAGGCGTAGAGCACGGTCATCGCTTCAGGACGCATCCGATACGGCGCGCATAGCTCGCACCATCGCGTCGCACACCGAACGTTGCAAAGCACATTTTCTGTCCTAATAGCATACACCCCAGAGGAACTCATGCGGTGGACCGCATCTCTGGTGATCCACCTCGGTATAGTTGTACAATCCCCCAAATATGAACCTGCCGCGTGTTACGCACATAATATCTGGAACTATGGAACGACTGAGAACAGCGTGGTAACCGATGATGGCCAAACCGGTTTGCGCGAATTAAATTGATTGATTACCTGTTTTCGAAAATGGTTTTTCACTTTTGATGTTGTTCAATAATCACACTCTCAATACTTTTCATATAGTAAGTTCAGAAACAATCTGTCAATCTCCCGACGACCCAATCTAAATGAAGCGGCTTGCCCGTGCCGCTTGCAGCCCCAAAAATAAGGCACAACAACTTGATGAACTCAATTTTCGGTATTTCGAAACACATGAAGTTCCAAGTTCCAGCGTTTCGGTTAAAGGAATCGACCACGAAAATTTCATGGTTCTAATTCCTCTTAAAATCACTCTGCTGGATGCGGTACATGAACAGAAAGAACAGAAACAAGAATGGAACCGAGATTTTTCCTCTGTACCAAAGCAGAAATCGAAAAACTGAAAAAAGAGCAACTTTTCAAATTCCACTGGGCAACATTTGAACAACTGTTTGCGGAAACAGCGCAGTTCAAATTTTCGCGCCCATTGTTAATTTATACTTCTCGCGCTGCGCTCCCGGCCACGACCGTCGCCACCTTGCACCTTGAGTTCTCGTGGCTGCGCTCACCCACACGCCCCACCCCGTCGGACGTCCTTTGAGGGACTCTACCTCAGTCGGATTTTTGTCCTTTCGCGAGAAACTTTGCAACGGGTTCCAGTCAGCAAATACAACATGAACATATGGCTACAAAAGAACTTCAGTCTCCGTAACGATTCCTTCACGACTACGGGAGTACAATTTCAGCCTACGATAGTCGCTTATAGTCCGGCTACTGCACACATGACGCCTTACCATGACGTCGAGTGCGAATTCATTGTATATTTCCTATCACGCACATATTTTTCATATTTTTCACCCTTCCTTTGTTCCATTTGTTCTTCTCTTTTTGTTGTTTAATTTGTTCAAAATCGCCATGGGCGAAATTAATTGCGCCATTTCTGTCCGTCGTCGAAAGGCAGCTCGGCCATTGACGCGTGCAATTTGAGGTGAAGCGCGCTGAGATCGCAATAGCGCCCAAAAAGCGTGCTTTTCAGTGCGAGTTACGCTACTCATAATCTCTTTTGGCTCAAATGAAAGGATACAGAAAATAGTGCTCTTGATATTTTTGATTTTTGATAGCTGCTGATTTTCGCCGCAGCGCGCGATGCGGTCATTACAGGTATGCTGATCTATGGGCAAAAGCTTCGGTCTCGGACAACACTCGAACCCGCACTCCATGCTTTCCGGGCATATGGATTAGCACGTATGCCCGAAAAGCATAGAGTGCGGGTTCGAGTCCCGTCCGAGATCGAAGCTTCTGCCCATAACTCAGCATACTTGTAACAGAGAACAGTGTTTCCAAATATGCTTTCCTTCCTTGCCCCCTTCCGAAAGTCGCTATCGTTTTGCGGGTAGCCATTTGTTGGGTGTGTACCCTTATGCCAGGATTTCACAAGACGACGAGCAGCGTACGACGCAGTGTGTGCGAGCTATGCGCGTAGCGGTAGATGAGTCTTGGAACCATAACACGGCAATGGAAGGAGCGGGGTGGGGGAAATGCGCCAAAAATCCGCGGGCGGCCACGCGGATTTTTGGCGTATTTCTCCCCTCCCCAAGGAGCGCAATACGCAGTTGACTTGTAATCGCTTCGGGACCCAACAACATGGCGCCTTTAGCTCATCCGCATTGTTTTCGCTTCACATGCCGCGGTGCGAAATCCTGACATAAGGGTACCACTTGGGGCGCCATGCAGAACGGGTGTATATCACTAGGACAAAACCGTCGCGTGCCGAACACGGCCACGCGACGGTTTTGTCCTAGTGATATACACCCATGCAGAACGGGGGCGCAAGGAATCCTCCGTAGTGCTCTTCTACCAATGACGCTTCAGGGTCGATCCCTTCTTCGACGAACGGGAATGTGTCTTCAAATATGAACTACTTGCAATTTCTGAACAATTATTTTGCTTTCATAAAAGTGCTCATCCTTGCTAGCTATTGCAGCTATTTCGAGTCGAGAAGACCTCTTGCGACCACAATCAATACTGAGCCGTCCGCAACAATATGAGGAGCCCCTTTACGTGAAGCCAGCGATTCGTACGTTCAACTTGAATTTCACTGTGATTGTAAGATATTGATGACACGTATGAAATCCCACATTTTGAGGGTCTGCGAGGACGGCCCCTACGAGTACTTCTCCTCGCTTACGGAACAAGAAGATTCGTGACGGAAATACTATCGTACCAATTCTGCTGTAGAGTATACGAAGTATGAACGGGAAGAAGAACTGCATCCACCTAGTAGATCTGATTCCTTAGATTCTGGCAGTCTTCGAATACAAAGGTACGAAACAAAAGAGTTCGGGTCGCATTGGTAATCCACTTTCAGATACATTCGTGTTCCTCGATGGCGTCCTCCATTGAGATCGTACCCATATTACGATAAAATTCGTGGAGAAGCTGATAGGCAGCGTTTTGGAATGGTAGAGGAAACTCGTCCAGGTTTTCTCCACCGACCTGCACAATTCTACGACAAATGTGATCTCTGTGTTTTTCAAGTATTCGGCCCGGTTATCGTTGCCCATGTGAGTGAAAAACTTATAAGCACGTTCCACGTTCACCCAAATAGGGTATTCTTAGAATCATTATTAGAATAGGGGGCGTGTCGCACCGCCCCTATGTGCGCCAAGGAGAGTGCAAAAGCATTCCCCAACACCTTCGACCAATGACGATTCAGGAGCGCCCTCTTTGCAGCGAATGTGGAATGTGTCTCCAAATATGTATTCTTTCATTTTCATTACAAAGATACTCATAATTGAGGCATGTGGACGAGGTGAACCGCTCTAAAACCTGGCCTCCTCCGGTTACGGAACGTGCTCCTTACCCACCATCTGCAAATTCTCAATGCACGAGCGCTCAATGTACAAAAACATGACGACTCAGTCCTGAGCTACCATCAAAGTATTTCTCCACCGGTGTGTTATGATGTAGAAGTAAGAAGAACTATGGGAGTCCCATATAATCTTAATTTGTTACTGTTGAAGAATTCCCGAGAACTCCATCCAATAGCCCGACGTCTCAGTCGCCGCCAAACAAAAAGCCCTGTTATCGCTATGGTACGTTCAATTTGAGAATATCGAAAGAACTGTAGACGTCAGATTTGTGGCAACACTGATTCATTAAAATTGCAGGTTCGTCAGTACCACTAGCTCTTTACGACTATGATGTGTGGGCATGCCGGCAGGACAGGCGTTCGTTGATGACCCATGCTGCGATTCTTGCTTTAGTTCTGTTCTCGGTAGCATTTGTTATTTCAGCTGGAGTCATCCTTGTATTCACTGTCACATAAAGTACCACTCAAAGTGATTACCCTATAGTCATAACTACCTCCAGTTCATCAACAAAGCTAAAACTGCTTTGTACGAATGTTTAAATATGGAACACTTCTACCTCTACAAGAGCAGTGAACAGATTGAGCGTGTGAATGAAGTGACAACAGGTCTCCTTCATTCTTTATCGCCCCCATACCATCGCAGATTATACTAGGCCACGACACTCGAACTGGGTGAATGCGCCTGCAATTGCGTCACCGTTCACAGCATATCGTCGCTGATTTTTGCTTCCGCTGTCATCTGGCCGAGGCGTGGCAGATGTGTACCCTTATGTCACGATTTCGCACGACGACGAGCGGCGTGCGACGTAGTGTGTGCGAGCTATGCGCGTCGCTGTAGTTGGGTCCTAGAACGATTACACGTTAATGCTAGGAGGCGATACGCAGTTGACTTGTAATCGAGGGGTGGGGGAAATTGGCCAAATTTCCGCGTGGCCGCTCGCGGCGGGCGGCCACGCGGAAATTTGGCCAATTTCCCCCCACCCGTAATCGAGTCGGGCTCATTCGCTCGGTGCTCCTCTTGGCTTTTACAGCAATTCTGCGAGAAGCCCCTTTATTCCTGGGTTTTTATAAGCACCGCGGGTGTCAGAAAGGAAGGCCATAAGCAGGGTCAGCCACGCATTAGATGGGGGTACAGTGCTGGCACTTTTCCTTTAAAAGGCTTTTTGTCTTGAAGATTACTGACAGAATGATGACATTTACTACCGATACCCTGCGCAAGCTCATGAGAATGAACTTAGGCCCGTCGTTAGATAGGAATGATTCGAAAGTATGAAATCTGTTTCCTTCATGTGCTGAGCACGCAACAGTTCAACGACCTGGCGTCGGAATCTTCTCCTGACTTTTTACTGAACCACTGCGTTGCCCCAAAAGGTCACCGGCTATGGAGTGGGGACTTTTTCTGAGTAATCTACTTGCCGGCGTACACTCTGCTCAAACGAGCGGGAAGTCCAGTACAGCCAAAGATCAGCACATCAGAAAACGGTTCCTTCGACTTGCTGATGAAGCACGAGAAGGCTGGGGCTGCCAGTTCCTACCGTTTGGATACTAATGCCTCTCCGAAATCCAGCAGTAAACAGCTTCCTCGTGCAGCCATTCGTTTGTAAAAAAATGAATCACGTTCTGTTTTTCGATAGTAGTGAACAACCCCTGTTATTAGGTGGAAACATAATTTCTGGTGTACAATGACGAAAAATTTCAAATTTATTTTTCTTTGTTTGTGTCTAACTTCAGTAAACAAAATATGTACCAATATGATCAACAATATATTGCCAGCGAATAGGGAGATAATAGATGCTTTGCTTATAGAAGTCTGGGGATTTCTGGCGGAAGAAAATCTGGAGGTCGATTTTGAGATCATCGTCATCTTTGAGCTGCCGTCCGTCGAGGAAGTGGGTCAGAGATCGGAATAGGTGGTAGTCAGTTGGGGCCATATTTGAAGATTACGGTTGGTGGGGGAGCTTCGTCCAACCAAGGTCCTGGATCTTTTGACACGTCAACTTTGCCACATGTGGGCGAGTTGTGGTGGAGGAAGAAGACTCGGCCATTTTTCCGATAAGTTTTGCAGCTACGGTGTCCAATTACCTGCAGTAGAGATCGACAGTGACTGTCGTGTTGGATGGCAACAGTTTCCAGAGATTGACACCCATTGCGCACCACTGATCGAACCATCGGTTTGCCGTCATATGATAAAACAGTTCCCGGGCCCATCGACTGGTTGATTCGATCAGCGGCCTTGCGTGCTTTGGAACCGGGGCGGTGGTCGTGGATCACTGCCAACTGAAGCCATAGAGAATATGGATTTGTTGATCAGTGATCCTTCAATCGCTTTATATACCCCCTCCCCGCTACCGAATATTCCAGAAGCTTCTACACTTTTCTTCAAGAAAAATAAAAAGTGTTACAGAAACTATGTTCCAACCCAATAAAATTCAAGAAAATGAGAGGCTCTTGAGTGAATTTTTTCCTTTCTCCCAACAGCAACCAATCTCGGAGTAGTGAGCCAACACCTGATTTGTTTTCCTAGCTCACTTTCTAAGGAAGAAATGAGATGCTAATGAATGAACGCAAAACTTACATCCATGCTTTCTCGACCTGACGTCAGTGAATTTCTTCTATGAGATGGAATATAACAATTTCCAACTCGTCGAGAATGTATTGCCTATAATTGTGGTACATACCATATCGAGTAAATACAACGGAAATAACAAAGAAATGAAAACGAAGTCAGCCAAGGTGTTTGGAACTTTTGATTCAGCCAGCTGTTTCAAAAACCTACTACTTTTGAAAGTATTCCCTGTTACTTGATTAGTGAGCTACCAAACTCAGTGTTCACGGGTGGAAGCTTTCCCCTCTGGCTTATACATATTTGAACCGATTTGAGATAAGCGCATAAAGCGCAAAGACATTTCTGTTCCAGTCTATGCCATCCTCCAAACGACTATCTCGATACCGACCACTCCTACTCGCTTCAAGGAATCGTCCACGAAAAAATGAGTTTTATATTACCCATATATTTATGTTGTATTCGCCTAAAGTGGGGTGCATGCTAAGTTTCACGTGAAACAATGTGAATTCGGCTAGGATACAGCACCGCAAAGTCATGGCCGGGTGGGCGGGGCCTCCGGGCGAGTCACCCCATCGTCCGCCGCGGTCGAAAACAAATTGTAGGATTAGAAAGTTACGTAAACGGCCCCACTCTTCGTTCCCAACCGCGGCGTTCTACGGAACGGGGCTTTTACTCGGGGGCCATCGCCCTACCTCAAAAGTTTGGGGAGCTGTATATTGGCCGAATTCTCATTTTCTCGCATAAATTTTTGCATGAGGCCCTTATTAGGCAAATACAAGTAGATATAAAGGTAGCATAGATAATTTTTCCGTGGAAGATTCTTTTAAGGACACTGGAGGAGTAAATATGGAGATTGTGAAGTATAAATGTAGGGGTGCTAAGCAGTGTATTAGTAAAGAAGAACGAAATAAAACAGCGAAAATCCGAGAAATAGAACCTGAAACCCTGCCTTTCTCTCTCATCGCCCTCTGCGTCACTAGCAAATGGTAGACTGCAAACGAGCAAAGAGGCTGAATCAACCAACCGCAAACGTTGTTCCGCGCTCAGGTAGCTCGCCCTGCTCATGAGGTGCAAAAGGACACGCCGGACTACGGGATCGTGATAAAAAGTCGAGCCGCGCCGTTTCAGTGCGAATTTCGCTACACATCACCTCCTCTAAAGTGGAAGGCTTTGTTTACAGTTGTTTATTTCCTTCCTTTCACAGGACATGTATTTCCAGTACTCACTTTTGCCTCGATCAGAGGTCTGCCCAGCAGGTATTCTGGGCTTTGCAGGAGAATCAATATGTACTTTGAAGGAATCGTCCACGGGAAATTAAGCTTCTTTGTGACCCGTGTATTATGTTGTATTTACTAATAAAGGCCGCATGCAAAGATTCATGCGAAAAAGTGAGGACTCGGCTAGAATGCAGCTCCCCAAATTCTCAGCTGAGGGCGGGGGCTCCCAGGAGAATGGAGCTGTCGACGTGACCTGCTGTTCCTAATGCGCCTCCGACCGCGGCGGACGACGAGGTGGACACGCTCAACCGGCCGAGACTTTGTGGGTGCTCCATCTTAGCGGAATTCACAATTTTCGCGTTAAACTTTGCAGGTGGCCCACATAAGGCAAATGCAACAAAAATATATGTGTAACATAAAAACTCATTTTTCGTGGACGTGGACGATTCCTTTAACACTTCATCTGTCTTCTTCAGTGTGAATGTTTTCTCGATAGAGTCTCCGAAGAAATACAAAAACATAATAATTCTTAATATTAATTACAGAAACGATACATTAAGGACATAAATTTATGCAGACGTCAATGGAAGACCGGTCCCAACTCCAATTCAGTACATAAACAGAATTATTGACTACGTGAGAATTTTTCCCTAATAAGCACTCTGTCAGCGCTATAAACCAGAACGATATTTCAAGCTGCTCCCCCATCACATTTGAAAAAAAAACAACAATTTGGCACAAGTACGGTGTGCGGGGACCGACATCCAAGGAAATCGCAAAAGCTGTCATCAAAAACATACGACCGTCAAAGGCTCAACTTTAAACTACAACACATTTGCTACACATAACACATACTACAACAAAGCCCTTTACGAGATATAAAACCACAACAGAGAGAATGAAGAATAATCTGCTGCACTTCTAAACCCATCGAACAATACCATTCAATATCTATAATACAGCTCTGTTCATTAGTGAACATACATGAAACATGCTATATTTCTCATCGTTGTAGAATCACCAATTGTCGTGCACACTGGATTACAGCACGGATTGTCATATTGTCGCTTATATCTTGTACAGTAATGATCAGCGACAAAAACATCAAAATACGTAATGAACCTTTCATACTACAGCCATAAATATTACAACAATCAACATTACTCATGAGGTCACACATGTTCCAATGTCTTAAAAACCATTTTTAATAATGATCAACAGTCCAATAGCCCTAACCGCTATCTAATAGTTATTTTACAAAGCGATGCATACCTGCTGTCTACTTAAGGTAACCTCTAACAGAGACAGTACATAATAAGTGCACCTAGTAGCACTCACATAGACAATAGCAGCCATATTCCAAGAGTCAGCACTGGGAAGAATTGTGAATCGCTTCCCATCATGACATAAGGCAAGAAAGTATAACCGTTTCGCTTTATGTGAAACACAAGCACAGGAAACCTAGGTGAGTGCCATTAGGACGGGAAATTCAATGGCTGCTTTTAGCGCTCGATGCGATAGTGCCAGGTAGTTGCGCCGTATAGTGGAGTCCTGAAGCGATTACGCCTAGAAAAGGCGTAGGGCACCGTCATCGCTTCAGGACCCATCCAACACAGCGCGCATAACTCGCACCATCGCGTCGCACACCGGATGCCACAAAACGGATTTTCTGTCGTAATGGCACACGTCCTAGGAGCCTTGTTCGAATGGTTTGCTCCAGAACTACTACAACGTTCCAAAGAAAGAAAGTGGGAGCATTTTTGAACTCCGTAATCTCAACGACCACTGACTCAGAGATGGTTTATGGACCTAAGACTTCCTGGATCATGTTAGTAGCTCAGGATCTCCGCAGCGAACGAATGGGAGAGCTTAGGCCGACGTCATACTTCGCTATTTTGCCGTCGCGGTCCTGCGCGCGAAGCAGCGGTACTGCAAAATTTGCAAAATTTCAAGGTAGCAAAACCGAGGTTGAAAGCGCGGCACTGCGAAATCGTGATATCGCAAAAACGCGATGCTTAACTGCGCCCTCAGGATCATGTCAGAATTAGCTATACTGCACCTTTGCGATTTCGCACGTGGTTCCCTCCACTTGCGATTTCGCAGCGGAATCGCATAGTGTAGAATCGCAAAATCGCAACTACCACGTTCGTATAACCGCAAAATCACAGTGACGTCGCCCTTGGGGATTGAGCAGGGTAGACGGGAATTAACCGTCGCTAAGAGGAAACGTGAAGGGTCAATAATTGAACATTTCAGCGATCAAATCTCACATTTTGCCTCTCACGCTGACCGTCTCGGACTGATAAAATGTTTCTCATTTTGACATGGATGTAGCACATCTAGTAAAAGCCATCTGAGAGGTCTTTGCAGACTGAGGCCCAGCATAGAAAAATAACCAACGAAATTTTTCTTCAATTTACGGCTGCTACTGCGTGATAAGAGCAAAACGCGACGCAGTGCTCAAAAAGTTACGTAGCGAAACCATATAATGTTAAATTACTAAATTACAAAGAAGATGGGGACAAACGGGGTCCAAGTCTAAGATGTTTTTGTCCTATTGAAGATGAAGGGCGAAATGGGAATGTATTGTTTATGTGGAAGGTAACTGTGATCACAAACGCAAGCCAACTAATCATTACCTATACAACGTCCGGAGTACGCCGCCAAAGTTAACGTTTCTGAATACTACGTCGCATACAGTGTACATAATGACATGTCTAAATTTCCATACGATAACTAACCGTCATCACATCACAGAAAATACGCTAAACATAACAGAACTTCACGCTTTCAAAGAACGTAATAGATTTTCTGAGCAATTCAGACGCCGAAGACCCTAACTAATATGGACAGCGTCAGTCTTCAGGCAGTGAAAAGAAAGGAGTCGAAGCGGTAACACCAAGAACGAATTGGTGCAGGTCCTACTTAGCATTCAGTCCAGCTCAACTTTAGCAGCTAGGATGCGTGCAAATGCGGCTATGAACAACATCCGGGCACGATACGAAGCAGATTCTGCTATCATCACCTACGATACTTCGCACAGACTCACGCAGAGAATCTCCAGCACCAACAAACAGGGCCATAGCTCCCTGAAAATAATTACATTCCTAAATAGCACATAAAAACAAACCACTTTCGTGTCGTAATTAACACGCGCTGCAAGTGTAAGGAGGAGCCGATGCGGCGTCGCGCCGTCGCACCATTTTCGGCACCGACCCCTAACCACGCCCAGCGGGATAGTACCGCGCGCACGACGCCCCATCGGCTTGACCTGCACGCAAGGTTATGCTTGAGTCGAGGAATCCTCAGAAAATCGAATTTTGGTTGAAGGTGAACTTGCATTTTCGAGAATTCCTCGAGGATTCCTTGACGAGAGCCCCATATTTTCGTCAACGCTAAGCTA